>SNQJ01S0036416.1:33177-50946 GCA_010110895.2 Picea sitchensis
AATTTTCTATATTTTATATTTTATTGCATTTACATATAAATAACCAAAATAGGTAACATAGTTTTTTTGTTTTTTTTTACTATATTTTTATATTTTTAGTGAAAAAAAAATAATAATACATTATACCTTTACCTTATAAATTAATTTTTTATTATTTAGTTTTAAATTTTCATTTAAATTTTAAAGTATTGTTATTAATTTTAAATTTTAAAATTAACTTTTGATATATTTAATTTATAATTTGTGTTTTCTAATTTTCATCACAACTAATATTAATAATTTTGATTTTCAATTTTTAATTCTAAATTTTAGTTGTAATTTTTTAATTGTTAATTTTAGATAATTTTGATTTTCAATTTTTAATTCTAAATTTTAGTTGTAATTTTTTTATTGTTAATTTTAGAATTCTAATATTTAACTTTAATATTAATTTTTAACACTTAACTATTAACTATTCTTAATTATGAATCCATAACTCTTTACTGCTTAACCTTAGAGCAATTACTTTTTACGACATAATTTGTAGCACTAACTCTATCCCTTAATCCTTAAACTCTAGATCTTTAATCCAAAACTCTTAGCCTAAATTCACTATCCTTAACCTTTTTTA
The DNA here is from genome assembly GCA_010110895.2 of Picea sitchensis. Taxonomy (NCBI): domain Eukaryota; kingdom Viridiplantae; phylum Streptophyta; class Pinopsida; order Pinales; family Pinaceae; genus Picea; species Picea sitchensis. The sequence continues at coordinate 33,788 of SNQJ01S0036416.1, forward strand.
ACATTAATCTTAAAGTGTAACATTATCCCTTAATTCGTATTCCTCATCACTTAATTGTAGCTCCATAACACTTAGCCCTTAACCTTATACCCTTTACCCCTTAACACTTAACTTGTAACATTGATATTAAACCTTAGACTCTTAATCCTAAATCCTTGACCCTAAACCCTTAACACAAGATTCATGGCCCTTAGCCCTTAACCTTAATCCTTAACAATAACAGTCATCTCTACTTGTAACATTTTCCCTTAACTTGTAACCCTCATCCCTATACCCTTGACCATAGACCCATAATCTTCATCCCTTAACTTTAGACCTTTATCCCTATACCTTTTTCCCTTAACCCACAACCCTTTGCCCTCATGCTTTTCCCCTCAACATTCAACCCTTGGACTATACCCCTCACCATTCAACCTTATCCTTTTATCCTCACCCCCTCAACCCTTAACCCTAACATGAATTACAACCCATGGTCTTAACCCTAACCCTCGTTTGTTATACCTCATCCCTTTGTATTTACCCTGTGCCCTATGTTCCCCCTTGCACTCAATGCTCCTTACCCTTCATTCCTTTCCCCTTGACGCTCACCCCTCAACTATTTACCCTCTTTCCTCAACCTTAAACAATTAACCCTTAACCGTAACACTAATCCTTGCCTTTCAACTCTTAGAACTTAATTCTTAGCCCTAAACGCATATCCATTAACCCTAACATTTAACTATGCTCCTTAATCACCATCCCTTAACTCTCAACTCTCAACCCTTATCCATAACCCAAAACACATTATTCTTAACCATTTGGTTCTCAATCCTTAACCATTGGGTCTTAACCGTGAACCTTAAGCCTTGAACCCCCTATCTCATTATTGGATGCTCCAAATATTTAATATTTAGTTATTTCTTATTTATCCCTTTGTCTTCATCCCTAGATTGGTAATTTTTTTATCATCAACTATAAGTGGCATATTCGATTATTGTAATTGTGTTCCACATAAATACTCTTTGCCTTATTTATTAGTTGATGTCCACAATAATTGCAAGTTTTACTACTACATTTGCATATTCTAAGATTGTGATTTCACTCCACATTAATAGTCTTCTCATTAGATCCTATCCCTAACCCCTTAGCTATTATACCTAAACCCATAACATTATGTTTATCCTTAGCACCCCTTATAATTGAAATTTGAACCCTTAACATTAACTATATTCCTAGCTCCTAACCTTTAATCTTTAAATTTAAACCCATTGTCACCCCTCCACCATTAGCCCCCTACCTTTGAACTTTAACACTTAACACCCAAAACTTAACATTAAATCACATCCTTTAATCCTCAATTGTCACCTGTTATCCCTTAACCCTTGATCCTTAGCTCTTATCCTCATCAATCCTTAGCACTTAATTCTTATACTACAATTTCTATCTTGTAACCCTTATTCCTTAACCATGTGCCCCTAGCCCTTAAAACCCAACCCATTAACCCTCTTCCTTCAACCCATAGCCTTTAGCCTTAACCCATAGTCCTTAAACCCAAACCCTTAACCATTAACTTTCAAATCCATAAGCTTAAGCTACCCTTGATCCTAACATTGAATTTTGTAACCCTCTTCCTTAGACATTAACCCCAAACCCTTAACCCTCATCTCGTAACCGTTATGATTTAACCCTTATCAACTTATATCTTCAATCATTAACCTTTGGACCTTCTCTTAGCTCTAACATTTAACACTTCTACATTAACCTTACATCAAACTCTCAACCACAGTTTCATGGGCATTTCTCTCGAGAATTAGGGAATTCATACCCCATGTTTCCTTGCTCCTAGGAGTTTGGAATTTGGTATGAAACACTCTTTTTGTTGGGAGTTGGTGAACTTTTTGAGAGATTTTCGTGAGCTACTTTTTTGGGGTTCTTGTAGAAACTTATTGTCTATTTAGAAGCTTATAGAATATCCTTGACATGCAAGGATATTTGGCATGATTTTGGCTACGTTGGGCCTGAAATCATACGAAAAGGTGCTAAAAATCAATTGAATCATCGTTGTTTCACGTGCCAAAATAAATATAAAAAAAAACAATCGAATCTATCAATCATGCCATTTAATTTTTTTTCAAGATTATATGATTTAAGAGGGTTCACCCCTCTTAGTTTATATATGTTCACACTCAAAATAAAAGCTGTCAGTATACCTAAGTGAATAAACATCAATGTTTCTCCACCAATACTAAGATATTGAACAACTCTAATTCATATCTTAAATGCTTATAGCTAGCTTATATTCTTGTGGATTGATACACAAATTCTAATCGTGGACACCATCAAACTCAAAATACTAAAAAGTTTGAAAGTTTTATGTTAGTTGAAACAATCTAGTTCATTTGCATGGGAAGTAAGCATTAATTTCTCTCTAAAGGATTGCAGAGGCACGTACTAAACAATCTTGGAAGAAATAACAGAGATGGATTTTGAGCAAGGAATTTAAAAAAGATTGAATCTCATGGCTTATGAAACTAATTTTTGTTTTTACGTGTATATATACACAAATTTCCTTAACAAATTCATATGGTGGGATGAAGTTGTAGGTTTAATATACATAATATACTGTGCCATTTGATACATATGACCATGCATAATTATTAAAGAGTTGATTTAGTTTTACGTGAACTTATTCTATGTATGTTTGAACTTAGACCTAGGTATGTGAGAAAATGTATAAGAATTGAACACATGACTAGTATTAGAGGATTAAAAGAATAAAATAGTTTAAGTTATGAAACTAATCAATTATATTCCATTTTGAATTTTCAAATTTTTTTGTCTATGCAAAGTGTTAGAAATCCAGCAGTGCATAACAAGCATCATCATACAAAAATTATGAAACAAAACTTTATTATATATATGTATAGATAATCTAAGATGTTATCCTTCAAAACAATAAAACTAAATATAAAAATAATCCTTCTTTAAAAAAACATATATTTATAACATTGACGCATTTCTCAACCTCCTTTGTCTTTGTTATCCTAAGTAAGTAATTCTCTCTCTTTGAGATATGCTTTAACAATGAATTTATCATATATCATAAACATATGCTTTAGCAATGCATTTATCATATCTCATAAACTTGAGGGAAAGGCTTCGGTAAGTATCAAACCATGATTTTAGATAAAAAAATGCAATGCAATAGGTAAACCCTTAAATCCCTATTTGAAATATGATGTTTCGATCCACTAAATTGAATAGTGGAGAAAAAGGCATAAAGTGAGTGAAAAAACATATAAAGGGTGTTGGTTTGAAAAAARGYTGGTATGTTATTTAGTAACTAAACTGGTAATGATCATTAACTAGTCAAATCATGTGGTATTGCCTACACTCCTCAATATAACCTAAACTCCTCATAACATATAACCTACACTCCTCATAACAATAATGCCAAAAGAAGTTGGGCGTTGCTCTAAGGCATCTTKTCCTCCTTTTATGTCAAGTATCCTACCATGTGTTCCACTCTCCATGGAGTGTTTCTCTAGTGATCCTCAAAAAGTGGATCTAATTCCAAAATCAAAAGAAGTGCTTGTTGAGATTTGGGTACCTTGGAAAGTGGTCTCGATGTGTTTATTAGTCTTTAAACACAAAGGGGGAGATTATTACCCTTGTACTTTACTTTATGATTCTAGTTTCAGTTTGACTTAGGAGATTTAAGTCAAAAGTGAAATATGTCACTTAAGTCATTAAAGTGACAATTAATTCACAAAGTGGGTGAATTAATAGACATAAAGAAGCCTAAGGAAAGTGGGTTTCCTAAGTGATATTTAGGGATTGAATCTCACCCATTGATTAGACTTGGTTAGATTGGATCTAGGCCATTGATATTTTAGGGTTTGGCCAAAGGAGGCTAAAGGAGGGTATAGTGCATTTATGAGATTCATTCTTCACTTGTGAGAAGAGGAGATGAGGAGGAGAGATTGGGCACAAATCTTGAGGAGAGGAGGGCGCACTTTCATGAGGGTTTGAGGAGGAAGCCTTTGTTGAATTGATATAGCTTGGAGATGCCTTCCATGGAGGTTTGGATACCATTCTAGAGGAGGCACATACTTTTGGTGGAGGACACATTTTCCATTGGAGAGGGGCACAACCTTGAGAGTGTTGATTTTTCATAAGCATTAGGTTAAGCATGAAGTTCATTCCATTTTATCATTTAACCATAACCATAAATGCTACAACAACCAAGAACATAAGAAGAAGCACCATGCACAAGAACACAAAATGTATGTTGGGAAACCCTTGTCAACAAGGGAAGAAAACCCAGCCAAATCCTTTTCTATAATCTTCAAGAGAAAGACCTTTACCACCAAGAAAAACCTAACACACAAGAGGGTGCTCAAACCCTATAACTCTAGCACCCAAGAGAGATGCGCACCTTTTTCCAAAGAAGTGTAGTTGCTGAAATTTTCAAACTCACTTTCCAGATATGATTCAACAATGGGAAATCATGCCTTACTTATATTAGACTTTGGTCAATCAACAAAGGAGTCAATTGGCTCAACAGGGCAGACCTCTCTAAGTCACTTTTTAATTTATTATTATTATTATTATTAATATTAGCAATATTAATTATCTTTTACATTTATTATTAATCACATTAAGGTGTGGTCGACTTGTATCGTTTACATAAAAATTAGGGTTATAGGAAGGTCTGACTCTTGAACAACATATAGCAAAGGATCTGATACACTCACTAGGGGCACATCCATAGGGATGTCATAGCTCTGGCTCGCTGCATTACACAGAAGAACCATATCTACACACATTCACCTGTGCTCATCCACAGACACGTCCACTCTTCAGATCTTCATTCCCACTACCTCACATAGGAGAATCATCTGGATTTTTCTCGTCAACTTTGCTACTTAGAGGAGGCTAACACATCATCTTTATTTTTGTTCACATGACGATGCGCCCAAAACTTTTGGGATTTCACATGTTCACCTTGTTCTCAGCCACAGGCACGTCCAACTCATCAGATCGTTTTTCCTGCTGGATAATCATATGGAGTTCTTCTCACTCTCTTCATGGAGGAGGTCATCTCTACGTTCCTAGATATGTCTCAGGCAGGAATCATGAACCCTTCTTAGGGGATTTCTCTCACGTTTGTAAGCTGAGAGAAAGGCTTCACATAGTTGCAATTATCCACACCTCACAGGTTTGTAAGCTGGAGAATGTCTCACATAGCTGCTTTCATTAACACTCCCTCTCAACTAGGGATGCATTATTTAGCATGCCAAGTCTTGCATGGATGTATTTTGATTTTTGTCTTGGCTAGAGTTATTGTCACTGCCTCTTAACTAGGGATCCATTCTTCACAAAGTTAATTTGGTGAAGATATCTACAATCTGCTCATGTGTAGGAAGGTACTAGTTGTGTACGAATTTCCTCTGCATCATATGTCTGGAATAAGGATATTTCATCTCATCATATTTTGATTCATCAGGAAACACTTGGTTCTCACGGCTCATAGGATCCATCTCATGGTCAAGCAAATCTGTCAGAAGTTTTGTGAGGCCACATTGCTTCGTACACTTGAGACTTATATACTCTGCCTCTGTAGTACTAAAAGGCCATCGAGTTTTGTTTCCTGTTGTATTAGGAACCATGGTAGCATATCAACTATGCTTTGTATATATCTCAATACATGTTGTTTGTTTACTTAGTTTGTCTTAGTTGATTCATGAAATGGCTAGGCACACTCATTACATGGTATGAATCAAGTTTGGTGTTGACCAGATACATCAGTAATCCATTTAGATGTGGATCAGTCTCATTTGATTCATCATCAATCTTCTTCTTTAAATCCATTACAGTGGATTTTTCTTTCTATCATACTATACTTTTTTTTTTAATATTTTCACTGTGTATTTTTCCTTGAATCGGGAAAATATCATCAGTCATCAATCATACTTCTTGTCCCAAGAAGTAGTGCATCCTACTCAGATCAAAAGTCAAGAATTACTTGTAACACCACTTTTTGAATAATCATTAGTATCAGGCTTTCGTCACCAATACTGTAATGATATAGGTTTGGATCAGTAATACTCTTACTGAAATCCAATCTCAACAAGAATCGATCTATCTGATATAATTTCCAACTCATGAAAGGTAATACGGATGGAAGTGTATCAGGTTCACTTGGTCAAGTGTCTCATCATAGACAATTCTTGACACTTTCATATGTTGCATGCTTGATCTTGTAGATCCACTTGTAAGTTACCACAAACTTCTCTTTTGGTATTTAAATTATATCTACTGGAGAAACTGGAATAATGTATGTCTCCCTATGAACTATTTGAAGGGGGAGAAGGTATTTAATCTTCATCTGAGATTCTTTAGGTATTTGAAAGACTAAAACATCTCTTCTTGACTTCAATCTGTCTCCGACTAGGAATGTCGATTTGGAATGTTCATGAAGATTCAATATATCCTTTATTTATAAAGGATCTAACTTGGACTTATTTTATTTGGATACATAGAGATACACTGGACACTCAAGTAATTTGAAGTGCTCAATATTTAGACTTCATTATGGTGAAGATTTTTGTTTTGCACATATACTGGGTCATGCATGCTTATGTCCATGGAATCTTAGTGGGATTCTGATCATGCATCATTGGTTGTCTCAATGATGGTCTTATTCTTCCTTTTTCTCAAATAGTTTTGAATTTCTTTGATTCAAGTGAATCCCTCTAAAGGATAAGTTTCTTCTATTGTTCTTTGTATGATGAACAAGTTCAATATGAATTGGAATCCCATACCAGGGAAAATGGTCCAAGTCTTTGAGAGTTCTTGTACTAAGAACAACATCCTTCATTTATTTTAAAAAAACAATCAACTATAAAATTAGGGATCAAAAGTTTTACCTAGTTTCTTGTCAAGTGTTTTAGAGGAAATATTTCTCCTCTCTCTTTTCTTCACTCTTTTGAGGTGAATTTGGATAAATGTCAGCAGTGGAAGCATATTGTCTTCCCTTCTTCCTGGTTGGACAGTTTCCTGCAATGTGTCCATACTTGTCACATCCAAAGCACTGAATTTTTGAAACATCCCTTCTTTGAAAGTATGTATTGGATGAAGACTTTTCATCTTTAAATGTTTGCCTAAAATTCCTTTTGAATTTTCCTCCCTTCTTTGTACGAAGTGCAAGAGCATTATTTTCTTCTGAGGAATCTTCCACTCCTGTATTTCTAATTCTAAGTTCTTCTTGAGTGCAGTCTGTCCATAGACTCTCAAAGGTTGGTATAGCTTCTTTTCCACTGATACTCTGAATAAAGGGCTCCCATGATTTTGGAATATTCTAGAGAGTGGTTAAGACAAGTTCTCTATCAGACATGATTTCCCCAATGGTCTCTAATTGTTCTTTGATCTCTGATAAGTTCATAAAGAAGAGTGAAACTATGTCTTCCTTCATCATCTTGGTCCTTTGAAGTTGGCTCTTTAAGGTAATATCTATGAGAGTGTTGTCACTTTCAAACATTCCTTTTAAAGTATTAGACATGTCATAGGTTGTCTTCAGATTGGCAATACGGGGCTAGGGGTGATCTCTTACTCAGTAGACGATTATTTTTCTTGCTTTGACATCTTCTTCTTTTCTTATTTTCTTCTCTACATCTGTAGCTGTGTCTGGTAGAGTTTTAGTTGTTACATCCAAGAGGTCATCTTCTTCAAGAGTGACTAGAAGCTTTGATTTATAGGGATTGAAGTTGCTTGCTCCATCAAGCCTATCTTCTACTAAGGTTATGTTCTTCATTTGATTTATTTCTTCAATTCCTTGTTGACTGGATGTTGAGAACCTAATGATTAGGTTAGATTTTCAGTCTTGGATTATATTGGACTTATGTCTACCAACAATTAACCGAATAACGTTTCTTTAGAAATCCAGAATCGATATTTTGCAGGAAATTTTGGCACCCTAGAAACCCTAGGGAAAAAAATCAAAATTTCTCGGAATTTCATTTTGAGAGCTTTTGGAGATGCGTTAGAAGAGGTCGTTGTTGGCCCTTGACCAATTTTTGAAGTTACTTGGTCATATTTGACCGTTTTTGGGACTTCAACAGCCTGTCGAAGATGGAGCGCTAGGCAAAGTAGAGATCATGGGATCTCGGCCCACTTTTGGGCCCATTTTGGGCTTTGGGACAATGTAATGGGATAGGGATGTTGGCCCATGGGTTTACCCATGTTTAGGCCCACTTTTGTAATGTATAAATAGACGTCTAGGCATCTAGTAAACTATCTAAGGATTGTATTGTATCTATGTGATATAAACTAAGTGCCAAGAAGGGATCTGTGTGATCGAGAGTTTTGTGCATTCTATATAGACTTACATAGCTTAGTGAAAGTCCATGTGTGAAGATATAGAAGGCTGTGTGTTGAAAGGAAAGGAAGAAGGATCTAACGAGCTGCGCATATATTCTGTCCTTTGCGAAGTAAGGGTTTCTACATCTTTATGCTTGTAATCGATTGGCCGACGATAATAAAGAAGAAGAGTTGGTGGATGTATCCCTAGGGTGAGGGTGAACCACGTAAATTTTTGTGTTAAGCTTTGTGCCTTGACTTGTTGTGCTTATCTCTACTTTTTCTAGGTGCTTCGATATATTTAGATGGATATATTTGTTCTTTGTTCTTATTAGATGTGTATGGATAACAGATATGATATGTATGAAGATTCTTAGTGTTGATCTATTGAATCTAATCTATTTTACTGTTACTAAGCAATAAGATACCTTAGATATAGGTGAATGTTGCAATTATCTGTGCTATCTGCGAAGTATAATAAGGACTTAATATTGATGAATGATCAATGCTAAGTGCTCTATAAGTGATATAATCACAGATCTGTGTCCCAGCTAAGGTTGCATACACCTGAGTCTTGCAACCACCCCTACCTCTACCTCGGGTGAGACTTCATCTTCTTCGCAGGTGTGGTCGAAAGGGATGGTAGTTAGGGTTTTGTTGGTGCTCTCTTGTAGCATTGAACCTTGGGTCTGCCCTTGTGCCAACAAATGGTTCTATTGTCAAGACCTGAAATTGTGATTGCTAAGAACTGAGGAAGAAGAATCTGTGTGCAAAGATTCTCCCTGAAACTGTGGATGCTATATGCGTGGATTTGTTCCCTAGTGCGTAGTAATCCACTTGATCTGAAAAGATCTGTGCTAAAGAAGGAAGGACAGATTTGAAGAAAAGAAGCAATAACTGAATGCTTTGTGCGCTAAGAAAAGTGGAAGTTTCTGAAGAAAAGAGGTCATATCTGCAGAAAAGAGGTAAGATATGTAAGCTCTATGCTCTGATAAAGGTAAGAATGGTTAAAAGTTCTTAGATCTGGAAGCTTTGTGCTCTGTAGAAGTAAAATAAGTGGAAATTTTTGTTTCTAGAGTATGGATCTAGGTATGTTTGATAGATTCTATCCGAGCTTGAAAACTAGGTCTCTGATAGATGAAAGAAAGCTTGATATGAATAGATCTGATAAGTACAGTGATAGATATGTTATAACTATGCATAGAAAGAATGTTTGGACCAACAAATGGATGCAGGGTCCTAGAAAGAATTTTTTGTAGACTAGCTACCATGATCCTAGTGCGCAATAAAGAAGAGGCTAGGGATCATTTAAAAGGAAGAGAGGATTAACCCTATGTTACAGTTGCAGAAGACCGGGACATATTGCTAAGGAATGCCCTGGTATGGAAGATCTAGTTGCCTATGTTGCAAAGCTTGGGACCATGAAGTATTGGATTTCTCTAGAATGATTTCTAAGCTTGAAAGAATGAATCTTAATGAAGAAAACTCCAAGGCAAATACAAAAATAATAGAACCCCAACAAGAATCATAGAAGGTATTGTTGTAGATGAAAGACACCTTGAATGATCACCAACATGTTAGGCTACTAGAGATATTTAAGGAAAAACAATGCATTGAAGAAAGAATAGGAGACTTCAACATTGACTCTGTCCTTGATGAAGAAACACCAGTGAACATTATGCCAGAGAGAACTTGGGAAGCCATAGGAAGGACTGTTATGATCCCTCCATTAAGAGGAATAAGGTTATTCAGAGGGAAATTGGTAAACCTATGTGGGAGGCTCACTCACATACCTATGAATGTCAATGGAACTTCGACAGAAGAAGATTTTGAGATTATCAAGTTTATTGAGGACAACGCCTCGTTTACTATGTTACTTGGAAAACCTTGGATTGAAAGAGATCAAGCCAGAAAGAAGGAAGAAGAAAAAGTCTTAGAACAACAGAGACAAGAGTTAAAAGATTTCATGACCAGAAGGATCACGCAGTTGATTGAAGAATAGGAGAACAGATCGAAGTTATTTGACACTAGAAGCCCAGATGTCAAAGATTCAAGAACATTAGAGGACTCACAAAATATTGAAGTATCTGTCTCAGATATAGAAGTATTTCCCCTGAGTCTTAGGAGAGAATCTCAGCAGCGCGAAGTGACTATTTCTAAGGAAAATAAGAATCAGAATGGGAAAAGAACCACCGAGACGAAGCTCACGGGGAAGAAGGCTAGAAATCTGAATAAGAAGAAGGCTAAGATTGAAAGGTTACAGCAGGTTCTCGAGGGTACCTCGTAGAAGGAAAACTTGTAGAATTTTAACTTCGTCGAGATTTCAGAACAACGATATAGGCCACTTCGTCGTGGCGAAGCAATATAGCCGTTAGAGGCCAATATATCTATTTGATTGCTGCTCCAAATGGATCATAAAGCATTGATGGCTCATCACCAGACCATCGGATCATGCCATAACGGATAGGACACGCATTAATGAGGCTCATACACATTGCAAAGAAAACCATTGCCGAGATAGCCTATTTATCTCATCGTGCCATGCCTGAAAAACACTTTTTCCAACTGAGAATTTGAAGCCCATAGACTAGAAAGTGTATACAGTGATCATCGCACCCTCCTTGTTCATTCCTGAGTAGTGTTTGAGATCATTGTGACCCCAATAATTTATCTCGAGCACATATGTCTGAAGAGCTTAGATCACTTGAAGAATATGCGAAGGAAGTACTCGTTTATCTCAGGACTGAGAAAGTCATGTCAGAAAGAAGGATGTCTACAGGTGTGAAAGCATCATCAACAGGAGGAGTCCAAGCTTCTCCATCGATTTATCGTGAAGCAGGAACTTCTAGAACCACAACAGAGGCAAGAGCGAAGCACAGAGATGACATTGCGAATGCCAAGTTGATTATGAGCATTGTACCTGCCTACCTACCCCCTCTAAGCAGCACCATCGACCGAGACAGTGTGCCCAGATATTTTGACTATGATTTGGTCACGACATACCTCTCGAAAGGGATACGCGCAGTTTGAGCTGACCAGGATAAGCTCGCAGCATTGAAGTTCAGTGACTTCAACCTTGGCGATAGGAAGGCTTACAACATGCTCACCCCACACAAGTATAGGACCAGGACTAAAGGCAAGATTTCAAAGATTATTCCGCAGCCATGGACCCAGAACCTTGTGCAGTCCACACTGATCAATGTGATGAAAATCCTGCACTTCGGCCAACAGTAGGAAGTAAACACATGCGTGAAATTGTTGTTATCTTTCTACCATGGAGGTTAGTTATGGTTGAATCGTTGCATCATTATGGATCCAACCTTGATCAATCAGATCATAGGGATGAGCATGCAGGGCCCTGAACCACAATATTTTTACCCTAGAAAGACCTCAGATCGAGCATTAGCACAAAGAATCAAAGAGACTTATGTCGATGTCGAGAAGGGAACACGAGGTTACAAGGTAACCTCTATCTAGAACAGTGTAGTGCACCTCGCATGTTAGCTGATCGCAGGCAAGATATTTTGCAAAAACCGGCCCACCCAAGTGATTAGATTCATAGTTGACTTCGCAGGAAAGTGCACTGAGGGACTACAGATGAATTGGGCACAGTACCTTGTAAACCAGCTGGATCTTGATTGTAGAGAATCAAAACACCAAGGGCATGAGTTCTACTTTAGATGGCTTCTCATCCTAATCGCATTCATTTCATGGGAAATGCCGAAAGGTGCGACCTTCCCTGACATCGAGCCCTTCGAACCTTTGTCCACGAAGTTTAGTACCTTGTGGTACTCTAAAGATATGAACAAGTAGTGACAATCCAATGCCTTCTTCCATAATTACTACAACCAGTTGAAACAAGCCATCCAGTCTGAGCCTCGGATGACCCTGAATAACCTCCACAGGTTTCGACCCTTACTAAAGTTCAGCACGGAACGCCACTTCATTTATATAACAAAGTGCACTGATAATCACAAGCAATAGTTGTAGTCATATTACAAGATAATAGAGGAAGACTTAGAGGAAATCACTAAGGAATGGTCGGTGGACCTCCTTATTCTAGCCAACCCTACGTAGTTGTCCAACATAGATAACCCAGAAGCTACGCAGGATACACCCGGACCAAGCAAGATGAAGAGTCCTGAAGAGGTTCACGATGTAGACAACACATCTGTGAGGACTGTATCCATTTCACCAGACGAAGGGGGTGATGGCGAAGAGATCAAAGGTGTAGAAATTGAACAACAGAAAGGTGAAGTACCACCACCTAGGGACGAAGAAGACTCATCGAAGAAATGGAAGGTTTTGCCTCTGAAATCTTCCTCTCGAAAGAAACCTAGTACCCATGTAACCAAGATCCGGACTACCCTCACATTGGATGATTTTAATTTCATCATTACAACTGTGAATGATGCTTCACAGGAGGTATTAGAGAAGCAAGAGGTGAAGCAGGAGTAGATGTATAATCGTATTGAGGTTGAACTCCAAGGAGTGCAGCAGGCACTCCAGTCTAGCCACACAGTCTCCACTATGCCTCTGATAGCAGTAACAGTAGAATTAGGAGATGAGCCAACCCAATTGCACCAAATCGTCGATAAAGTTCAAGCTCACCTTCGATGAGCTTAGGAAGAAAAAACACAAGCCATCCAAGCTTTGACATAGATACAAGGAGTACTTGTCGAGTAGTGCAGTGCTGTCGAACGAGAAAAACTTGCTCTTCAAGCACAGTGGGACAAAGGGAAAGCAGAGCTACAACAGAGCAAGGAGAAATTGATCGCAGAGCAGCTAGAAGTAAAGGAACTTGTCAACAGATCACTTCACTCTATGACTTTCATAGAAGTGAGAGTTGAACAACGAATTCCACAGCAGGTGGGACAACTTGAAGAAGTGATCCAGCAATGCATCATAGACCTGGAACTTCGTACTGTGCCCGAGACCCCTCAAGAAATCCGATACCTAAGAGAGGCAAATTCTTGCAACACAGTTGGTAGAATAAAATCCCTTGCCTTGGAGTGCAAGAAATTGATCTCTAGGAGCGCTCAGACTTATGAAAACCTTACGGAGAATCCAAAGTTACAAGCGTTGGAGTCGTAGCTCCAAGAAGCAAAGAAACTTGTAGATACATTACAGGCACAACTAAAGGCCTTGTCACCAGTTGAAAGGATGAAGAGGTTTCCATAGCAACACATGACCCAACATTAGATCCACATGATCTAGACCAAAGTGATGGAAGCCTCTCAACGACTTCAACCAGTGCAAGAGAAGGCATGCCAATTGTTCACTGAAGTTGAAATCCAAGGAGTATAACTTGAACAAGTTGTGAGTGCAGCAAAGCAGTGCCTAGAAGGACCACTCAATGACGCACTCATCCAGGAGTTCATTAAGTAAGAGGCAATAGCATTTTAGTAGGTCGAAGCAGCTCGAGCCAAGCTCGAGGTGTTCGAGGCAGAATTGCTCAGACCAGAGTGATTCGGGACGAGTCATAGGTGAGTGTTGGGGGCCCGTTGGCCCTTGACCAAGTTTTGAAGTTACTTGGTCATATTTGACCATTTTTGGGACTTCGACATCCTATCGAAGATGGAGCACCAGGTGAAGCAGAGATCACAGGATCTTAGCCCACTTTTGGGCCCATTTTGGGTTTTGGGACAATGTAATGGGATAGGGATGTTGGTCTGTGGGTTTACCCATGTTTAGGCCCACTTTTGTAATGTATAAATAGACATCTAGGCATCTAGTAAACTGTCTAAGGATTGTATTGTATCTATGTGATATAGGTTAAGTGCCAAGAAGGGATCTGTGTGATCGAGAGTTTTGTGCATTCTGTATAGACTTGCAGAACTTAGTGCAAGTCCCTGTGTGAAGATATAGAAGGTTGTGTGTTGAAAGGAAAGGAAGAAGGATCTAGTGGGCTGCACAGATCTTCTAGCCTTTGCGAAGTAAGGGTTTCTATGGATTTGTGCTTGTAACCAATTGGCCGACGATAATAAAGAAGAAGAGTTCGTGGACATAGCCCCAGTGTGGGGGTGAACCACGTAAATCTATGTGTTATGCTTTGTGCCTTGACTTGTTGTGCATATCTCTAGTTTTGCTAAGTGTTTCGATATATTTAGATGGATATATTTATGCTTTGTTCTTATTATATGTGTACGGATAGTAGATCTGATATGTATGAATATGCTTAGTCCTGATCTATTGAATCTAATCTATTTTGTTGTTACTAAGTACTAAGATACCTTAGATCTAAGTGAATGTTGCAATTCTCTGTGCTATCTGCGAAGTATAATAAGGACTGAATATTGATGAAAGATCGATGCTAAGTGATATATAAGCGATATAATCACAAATTTGTGTCCCATCTAAGGTTGCAGACACCTGAGTCTTGCAACCACCCCTGCCTCTACCTCGGGTGAGACTTCATCTGCTTCGCAGGTGTTGTCGAAAGGGCTGGTAGTTAGGGTTTTGTTGGTGTGTTCTTGTAGTGTTGAACCCTGGGTCTGCCCTTGTGCCAATAGTCGTACTCTTCTATGCCAAAAGTATCCCCATATTCCAAGTATTAAGGATTGAAACTTCACTGAGAAGGAGGCCATACGGATTTTGTATAAACCCTAGGAGGGTCGTACAGTTTTACAAAAGAGGAGAGATGGATGATAAAGGTTTGTAGGTTGTGAAATGGGTTCTTCAAGACCTATGCTCTAATACCATGTTGAGTTTTCATAATCAATAGGTTAAGCATGAAGTTCATTCCATTTTATCATTTAACCATAACCATAAATGTTGCAGCAACCAAGATCACAAGAAGAAGCACCATGCACAAGAACAGAAAATGTATGTTGGGAAACCCTTCTCAACAAGGGAAGAAAAACCAGCCAAATCCTTTGCTATAATCTTCAAGAGAAAGACCTTTACCACCAAGAGCAACCTAGCACACAAGAGGGTTCTCAAACCCTAGAAATCTAGCGCCCAAGAGAGGTGTTCACCTTTTACCAAAGAAGTGTACTTGCTGAAATTTCCAAACTCACTTTCCAGATATGATTTGACAATGGGGAATCATGCCTTACTTATATTAGAATTTGGCCAATCAACAAAGGTGTCTATTGGCTCAGCAGGGCCGACCTATCTAAGTCACTTTATAATTTATTATTATTATTATTATTATTATTATTAGCAATATTAATTATCTTTTACATTTATTATTAATCACATTAAGGTGTGGCCGACCTGTACCCTTTACATAACAATTAGGGTTACAGGAAGGTCTGAATCTTGAACAAAATATATCAAAGGATATGATACACCCACTAGGGGCACATTCATAGGGATGTCATAGTTCTAGCTCATTGCATTACACAGAAGAACCATATCTACACATGTTCATTTGTGCTCATCCATAAGCACATCCACTCTACAGATCTTCGTTCCCACTGCCTCACACAGGAGAATCATTTGGATTTTTCTTGTCAAATATTCTACTCAGAGGAGCCTAACACATCATATTTATTTTTGTTCACGTGACGATGCGCCCAACACTTTTGGAATTTCACATTTCACCTTGTGCTCAGCCACAGGCAAGTCCAACTCATCAGATCTCTTTTCCTACTAGATAATCATCTGGAGTTCTTCTCACTCTCTTCATGGAGGAGGTCACCTCTACGTTCCTATATCTATCTCAGGAAGAAACCATGAACCCTTATTAGGGGCTTTCTCTCAGGTTTATAAGCTGAGAGAAAGGCTTCACATAGCTGCAATGATCCACACCACACAAGTTTGTAAGCTGGAGAATGTCTCACATAGATGCTTTCATTAACAGAGAGGAGGGGCGCACATCTAGTGGAGGAGTCTTTACTGATTTCTTGGAGGATTACTCATATTCTTGTGCATTGTTCTAGAGGAGAGGAGGAACCTACTATGAGTAAGGGCGCAAGAGTCTAGGAGGGAAGGCACATTCTATGGAGGAGGGCGCATTTGCTTGAGCAGGAGGCACATTCTTGGAGGGAAGGTGCATCAAGAAAAGTGGGAGCTCATTATTTGGTGGGTTCTATCTAGTAGAGAGGAGGCACACATCATGAGAGGTTGTGGATGCTTGGCTAGGGAGAAACTATCTCCTTGTTGAGTTTCGCATGAGGAGAAGGCACACTTGAGGAGAGGGGAGCACCATCACTTGGAGGAGGCTCTCTTGTGAGGAGGAGGATACTTCAAAGGAAAATACAAATCAAGGAAATTTAAAAGGCAAGAAAGAGCAAAGGCAAAGAAAAGGATCAGGATAAAGACAAAGAAAGCAAAGAGAAGGAAGGCTCACCAAGGCAAGGGGCAACTTACTTCACAAGGCTCATGGGGAAGTCTTCGAGGAACTCCAAGGAATCTGAGAGTGGTTGCTATTGTACTAGGTTCACTCGTATATGTTTCCTGTGTTGTACATTTTTATTTGAGGCCTTCTATATATATCTGCTCCAAACTGGTTTTCCCCATGGGGGGGTTTTTCCAGGGTCATGTTGACCAAAAATACTTGTGTCAATTTTATGCATGCTTAGAAGTGTAGATCAACATTTTAAATTTAAATATCTAGAGGTAGTGTTATTTTTTTATATATATATTGCATGTGCTAACATTGAGTAAAGAGAAGACTTGCAAGGGCACCTCAAAAGGGCATTTAACCATCAAATATTGAGCTGAAAGTTTGGTGACTATTTGTTGTCCTAAATCAACAAAAAAAAGACAGCCAAAGAGTTGAAACTTAGAGCCATACGAAGGTCAAAGATAGATCTTAGATGGGAGCCTCATAGGACCTTAGAATTTCTACATGGTATCAGAGCCAATGGTGG
>SNQJ01S0036416.1:50956-65006 GCA_010110895.2 Picea sitchensis
ACAGCCAAAGAGTTGAAACTTAGAGCCATACGAAGGTCAAAGACAGATCTTAGATGGGAGCCTCATAGGACCTTAGAATTTCTACATGGTATCAGAGCCAATGGTGGCTTAGACTTGTTGATTTTTTAGCATTTTCATGGACAATTCAGTGCATATTTTTGACAGCCTGTCGATAGAGTTTGTGGGTAGATTTGTTGGGCTGATTTTTGACACCTGTGGACAACCTCTTTTCACACCTGAGGGGACAGGAGTGAGTCTGTATTTCATGACCTCTTTTCACACCTATATTGCTAGGAGTGAGGTTGGTGTTTGTTTCCCTCTTTTCACACCTATGTTGACAGGAGTGACACAACGTTCCTTTACACTTGGAGCATCAGAGTGAGTACATTTTGGCAAAGATGTCATCATCTTAGATGCATGTGGAGGACAGGCTAGATGTGGCTAGCAACTGGTCACCTTGGAAGGCGAGGATCACCTTTTTCTCAGAGGACCTCGAACTATGGGATGTAGTTGAGGCGCATGTTCATGTTCTTCATGTTACTACCCCCATCTTATTTGTAGAGTTCAAGAAGAGGAACAACAAGGAAAATATGACCATTTTTTATGTAGTGTGGGATCATATCATTCCCCACTTGACTAGGAATACTTATGCATATGAGATATGTGCATCTCTATGCAAGTTGTATGAGAGCTCTAATGAGAACCGAAAGTTGGTTCTTCATGATCGACTGAGGGGAATTCACATGCTCGAGGATGAGCTTGTTACTTATTTCCTTGGTAGATACACCCAGATCAGAGACGATCTTGGAGCCGTTGGAGAGGTGGTTGATCCCAACTCTATGGTGAGGACAACCTTAAACAACTTTACCAAACCATGGGATCCATTCATACGCAACATTAATGTCAAGGAGGTTATTCCTACATGGGAGAGGATATGGGATGACTTCGCCCAGGAGGAGACTAGACATGTAGTAGTGGCCTATGGAAAACAACAACAACAGTAGCAGTCAGTTCAAGGTGATGATGACCTTTCTCTTTGGACAAACAAAAATAAGAAGATCGGTCGGGGAGGTCGACAGGGTCCCAAGTTTGCGGCCCCACCACAGGGAGGAGAGATCAGCAGTGGGAGGAAGATAGACATGAGCACAATGAGATGCTTTTCTTATGGAGAGATGGGCCACTATGCAGGATAGTTTCCCAAGAAGAAGAAGAAGCAACAAGATGGGTCAGCAACGACAACAAAGGAGATAGAGTTCAATGAGAAGTTTGCGAGAGAGTGTGCATTTGTGACTACTTTGTCTTCTATTACACCATCCAACATTAGATGGGGAGATAGAGTTGAGGAGGACCGACTAACTAATAGCATTGATTCAGAGGGAGATCAGAATCAGTTTCCTTGGACACCATCTTCAGAGGGGGTGACTGGTCCACCCATGATAGCATCAGTTTCAGAGTTGTCGAGCAGACATAAAGTTGGTGCTACAACTTCATAGCGTCAAATATTGATGAGGAGGAGCAACATGGCACCACAGAGGCTTGATCCTCACTTGTCTACGGAGACAGGAAGATCAGGTTCTGGATTCACTTCAGGTGGAAGCTACTTGGCGAGAGGCCAAGTTGATGATCTTGGTGATTTGTTGAGATCCAGGTACTCTTGGTGAGATACCAAGATGGGGAGACTCTTGGTGATATGCCAAGAGTAGTGACTGTTGGTGAGATTCTAGGAGGTATAAATCCTTGGTGGGAGACCAAGGTGGAGATCTTTGGTTTGATACCAAAATCTAGTTGATATTGGATAGGTGGAGAGACACTTCCATCTATAGATCACAAGTATTGAGTAGATCTGTGACAGAGACTACTTTCAGTGATTAGGGTACAGCCATACTCATCGAGTATATTCTAGGAGGCAACCATGTCCACTATAGGGATGATATTGGTGGTGACGGGCACTTTCCTTGGTAAGAGGGGGTGTTGAGATTTAGGTACCTTGTAAAGTGGTACCCATGTGTTTATGAGTCTCTAAACACAAAGGGGGAGACTATTACCCTTGTACTTTACATTATGATTCTAATTTCACTTTGACTTAGGAGATTTAAGTCAAAAGTGAAATATGTCACTTAAGTCATTAAAGTGACAATCAATTCACAAAGTGGGTGAATTAATAGACATGAAGAAAACTAAGGAAAGTAGGTTTCCTAAGTGAGATTTAGGGATTGAATATCACCCATTGATTAGACTTGGATATATTGGATCTAGGCAATTGATCTTTTAGGGTTTGGCCAAAGGAGGCTAAAGGAGGGTATAGTGCATTTATGAGATTAATTCTTCACTTGTGAGAAGAGGAGATGAGGAGGAGAGCTTGGGCGCAAATATTTAGGAGAGGAGGGCACACTTACATGAGGGTTTGAGGAGGAAGCCTTTGTTGATTTGAGAGAGATTGGAGATGCCTTCCATGGAGGCTTGGCTACCATTTTAGAGGAGGGTGCATACTTGTGGTGGAGGGCGCATTTGCTAGTGGAGAGGGGCACAACCTTGAGAGGAGGGGCACACATCTAGTGGAGGAGTCTTTACCCATTGCTTGGAGGTTTACTCATATGCTTGTGGCTTTTTCTATAGGAGAGGAGGGAGCTACTATGGGTAAGGGCGCAAGAGTCTAGGAGTGAAGGAGCATTCTATGGAGGAGGGTGCATTTGCTTGAGGAGGAGGCACATTCTTGGAGGTAAGGAGCATCAAGTAAAGTGGGAGCTCATTCTTTGGTGGGTTTTGTCTAGTAGAGAGGAGGTGCACATCATGCGATTTTGTGGGTGCTTCGCTAGGGAGAAACCATCTCCTTGTTGAGTTTTTCATGAGTAGGGGGCGCACTTGAGGAGAGGGGCACACAATCACTTGGAGGAGGATTTCTTGTGAGGAGGAGGCTACTTCTAAGGCAAAGACAAAGGAAAGGCAAGTTCAAAGGAAAGCAAGAGAAAATGTAAAGAAAAGGATACGGATAAAGACAAAGCAATCAAAGAGAAAGAAGGCTCACCAAGGCAGGGGGCGCCTTACTTCACAAGGCTTGTGGGGAAGTCTTCGAGGAAGTCCAAGGCATCCGAGAGTGGTTTCTATTGTACCAGGTTCACATGTATATGTTTCCTATTTTGTACATTTTTCTTTGAGGCCTTCTATATATATCTTGTCTAAACTGGTTTTCCCCATGGGGGGGGGGGGTTTCTAGGGTCATGTTGACCAAAAATACATGTGTCAATTTTATGCATGCTTAGAAGTGTAGATCAACATTTTAAAGTTAAATATCTAGAGGTAGTGTTATTTGTTTTGATGTATGTTGCATGTGTTAAAATCGAGTAAACAAAACACTTGCAAGGGAACCTCAAAATGCAACTTAACCATCAAATATTGCGCTAAAATTTTGGTGACTGTTTGTTTTCCTAAAACAACAGAAAAAAGATAACCACATAGTTGAAATTTAGAGCCATACTAAGCTCAAAGATAGACCTTAGATGGCATCCTCATAGTACCTTAGAATTTATACAGTGTTGAACAAGGAGTTTAACTAATGCCTCATCAAGTGAATCTCTCATAAATTCATCAGCCCCTACAATATGGATCTCCTTGAAACATCTACAATAAACATTGATCTATCATAAATACATCAACCCCTACAATATGGATCTCCTTGAAACATCTACAATAAACATGTTGGAGTTTTAAATTCCCTTCCAAATTTGGCTTTAACTTTAATCAAAATAAGAAATAACCAACTCCCCGAGACAATGAGATCCTCAATATGTGGTTTTTGACATGTCACCCCCTAGAATGAGCGCTTTTTTAACAAGGTTATCCAAATCCCCTATAAAGTGGTTCTCCTTTCAATTCATGAGCTAGGACTTGAAAGCCCTCTGAAAGTGCTATAAAAACCTTTGAATAGAGTTCATAATGAAAGGTGTTCACTCCAAGACAACCTTGGACAATGTGACCTGGATGCTAGCTACTTTGTTCTTGTCACTTTTGCATTGTCTGATATAATTTGTGACATTATGAGTTACTGAAGGTGTTTTCTTGGCAGCACGAGAATTTGCAAGTTGCAAGAAAATAAATTATCTATTTTCATGCATTACCATTTGCAAAGTCTTCATTTGTCTCACAATTAGATTTGGAAGTTGATATTCAAGCCTTGAGAAATAGGTTTTCAGTCTCACTATGTAATCTAGAAGTTGGATTTTCATATACCACAAAATTCGTTTCCATGACCACATACTTCTTAGCTTCTTTTTGGGACAATGAATTTGAAAATTTGGTTGCTAGAATTGTAACCAACTTTGTAGGTATAAATGACTTCTCTTACATGCCCTGTCGAAATCGCACTAAGCCAAGTATAACAAGTTCCTCCACAACCTTTAGTTGCATCCTCGAGAGTATATTTGGATTGTAAGCCTGACGAGCGACATGGAAACTAAGCTCAAAATATAAAAGAAATTAAATCTGCATCAACATTTGGAGGCATTGGTTCCCTTAGAGGAGGTCCCCCATTCCAGTTAGAAACTTCAATAAACACTTCCAGTTGTGACAACATGTCAAGTGTTTCTTTGTGGCTAGATAGGCCATCTGAAAGATCCCATTCCTTCAAACAATGCCAGAATAAAGATATAAGAGGATTTGCAGGAAACATTATAACAACCACTTCCAAGGATGATTTCTACAACATATTCACAACCATGTGATGAAGACCATTAATCCTTTATATTATTGATGGCATGAAAACTTGTCTTTCTTTTGTTGCATGTCCTACCTCTTGTGACAACCTTCACATCATGTCCAAGCTTCCCTCAATAATGACAATTAAAAGTGCACCTTTTATGATTATATGCTACCCGCCCTATTTTCTGCCATGGAGGGCATGAAACGGGTCTAAAGTTTAAACCATCATTCCCTTTCGTTGCAGAGAGTATTAATATTCTTGTTGGTCATATGTCTCAGACACTACTATTCTACATGTATACTTTCAAGACAAATCTGTCAAGTGATATATGTTTCACTAAGAAATAAAATGTTCTGATGATATGGCTTCCCGCCCTATTTGCTGCCATGGAGTGCATCAAATAGGTCTAAAGTTTAAACCAACATTCCCTTTCACTGCAAAGAGTTTCAATATTCTTGTTGGTCATATGTCTCGGACAATGCTCTTCTACACGTATGCTTTCAAGACAAATCTGTCAAGTGATATATATTTCACTAAGAAATCAAATGTTCTGTTGCAAGATAAGAATAGGTTGTGCACTTCATTTATCACTAGTTGATTCTTTGGGAATGATGAATCTAGAATAATTTCTGCCCCAGATGTACACTTCTTGCAGCAGCCTGAAATACATAATTATATCCTAATTCTAATTCTAATGTAGATCAAATCTCATTCCAGGTGGATTTAAGGAGACCATAAAACTGGTGGAAATGACCTCTAAACTTGTTGGAAACTACTATGACACTACCCCAAAAATCTCCCAGGAACCTAAACTGGTTTTTCTTCTTAGCCACCATTGGAAAGGATGCTTCAAAATCTTCAAGCATTTTGAGGGGTAACAAGGCCTACGATTATAGTTTGGTAATTTTTCAGATGGTCTTGGTATATGATTTGTGAATTGGGTGGATAGTGTGGTTGGACCATGATTGTGGGAACTCTGAGTGTATAACATAGTTAATGAATCAACGTAGATCCATTTGAACTCTGTATTTATCATGCATCGAGAGGCATCAAATTTTTCGATATGCAATTTTTATAGAGTATAAGACTTGAAGAAATGTTTGCATCTCAAAGGATATGATGCTTCATCCCTCTCAATGCATGATAGATCTGAAGTTAAGATGGATCTACCCACCATTGAAATTATTGTTTTCTTATTAATATTTTTTTAAATGTCACATATCAACTCCGTAACATTAAGGATTGAAAGAATTACATATCTCCCTCATTTAGGGAAGTAGAAAGCACCTATTAACGAAATGAACTCTCTCTCTCTCTCTCTCTCTCTCTCTCTCTCTCATTTAGAAAGGTATAAATCATGAACGAAATGAACTCTCCTCTCCCTCTCTCTCTCTCTATATATATATATATATATAGTAGTTATGCATCTTCCTTATTTTGGGAAGTAGAAAGAACCTATTAGCTTAAATGAACTCTCTTCTCTCTATATATATATATATATATATATATATATAGAGTTATGCATCTTCCTTATTTTGGGAAGTAGAAATCACCTATTAATGAAATCATAGCTTTTTTACTTTTAGTGACTCTATATCTTTCTCTATATATATAGAGAGTTGATATATAATTATTTTGCTTAAATGGATACTGAAATATTTTATTTATGGATGATATTGAAATATTTTTTTTAAATGCTACGCGTCAAGTCCATGTTGTGCACAAAAGGAATTACACATCTCCCTCATAATGGACTGTAAAAGGTGTCTTTTTGTATGCATATACCAAAATACTCATTTCCATGACCACAAATTCCTTAGCTACTTTTTGGGAAAATGAATCAAAAAAGTTGGTTGCTAGACTTGTAGCCAACTTTGTAGGTATAAATTGTTGAATTTTGAGTAGCTTTAGAAGATATTCTTATTGTATCAATAGTGTATTAGACCAAGTCAAAACCCTAAAGAATAATATTATGTTGTATTTGTAAAGTTGGCCTTATTGTGCCATTGTAAAAGTCAACCCTATTGTGCCTTTGTAGAAGTCAAATGTAAATTAGAAAGTGAAAATACTACAAGTCAACCCTGACCTAATTATTGGGTGGCTCAACTTATATTTATAAGAGGCTAGGCGCCTCATTTGAAGAATACATAACACACAAGTTCTCTCTCAAGGAAAAGTGCACAAGTTTTGAGGAGGATATGCAGCTACAGAGTAAAGGTGTTTTGGTAAAGGGTTTTGTTTTTCTCTTGGAGGCCTATCTTGGGTTAGTGGTGCACTACCCTATTATGGTTAGGGATTTTGGTCTATCATCTAATTATCTTTTGTTTGGTGAGATATCTCTAGAGAGAGACATTGTACTTGTTAACGAATCTATATTGAAGAAGCTGTGTTGGGTTTTCTCCCCCAAGTGGGTTTCCTAGGATAATTCTTGTGTATATTGTGGATATCTTTCTTTTAGTGATCTTAATGCATGCAATTATTGTTCTAATTGTTGAAAGTTAAAGAATATTGAATACACTTAACTAGCTAAGCAATATTTTAACATGGAATCGGAGCTGGCCTGAAAGAATCCATTTTCACAGTCCGGAGGAACTCGCTGGGGAAATCAAGACCATAGGAAGACTCTCCTAGCCCTAGAACATTTTTTTCCCTGGACTAGTCTTGTAGTTTTTGCATTTTTTGAAAATTAGGGTTTTTGCATAAAACCCTAGTTGATGATGTCACCCTCTTTTTGAAGGGAATTGGTCAAGATAAATCCATCAAGGGGTTCACCTAAGGAGGGTGCACCTATTCCCTGGATCATAATTCCAAAATTCTCAAGTTGAAAAATTAGGGTTTCCTCATAAACTCTAGATCAAAACGTCTTGGCAGCTGCAGATTGAAGTTGGAGCAGTTCAATTTCTCGTAGCACACTCTCTGGTAAGTTCAAAACCTTTTGAATTTTTTTTTATTTTCATAAAGATATCAAAAATATTTTTGGATCACCCCATAATATTCCAAGTGGTTTTAGAGAATGGCTTCCCACCTTTTCAGGTAGAGACTTTGTTTTGGCTCGACATCATTTGGACACATTTTCATACTTTTTTGCCTCCTATGCCTCACAATACCTTCATGAGGATTTGTATATGAGACTCTTCTCTTTATCTCTCATGGGGAAGGCTAAGGAGTGGTATGGAAATATCCAACCCAAAATGATTGCCACTCGGGAAACTCTTTGAGATATGTTCATAAGGCGATTTGTGGAAAATGAAGATTACGTCTCCTTTTATGACCATCTTTATCATTTAAAAAGAGGGACAAATGAGGGCATTAAGGAATTTAATCATATGTTTACGCCGAAAGGGGTACACCTATTGACAATGGGAAAATTTAATAGGGGTTTAGTGCTTAATAAGTTTTCTATGGACAGGATTAAATATGGTTGGAATATTCTTAGTAGTCACACAAAATAAATGGTTGTGATTTCAATCATTAACTTCCTAGATATTATAAAAACATCCATTTATGTGTTTACTTTTTCACATTTACCTAATCATATTTAAAAATTACTTTGATAGCTAACTGATTGCCACGTAAGTAATTAACATAAATTAAAATATTAACACTAGATAAATGAAGCCAACCGTTTATTTGTTAATCAATAATAAAATTTAATATATTCTTTTAAGGATTCGTTTCATCTTATAAGCCTTTCGACGTTCACCAACAACTATTTAGCTGTTGTGCTAGTTAATACCCTTGTGAAAAGTTTCCCTCAAGAGTTCAAACCTCCTAAAGATACCATCTACCATTGATATATGTTGACCATGAAAAACCCATATGGTTTTCTATAGGAGAAATTTTTCCTTCTACTTTGATTGAAGCCCAAAAAGAAGCATGTGAAATTGAAGAACACATAATATCTTATTATCCTCAAAACAGAGATTGCCATGGAGAAAATACACAAATAGATGAAGTTATTAACTTCATTCAAATTCTACCACCATTTGAGACTCATTGTGTCACAAATACATATTTACATATGGAAGAAAGGAGTACCACCAAAGTTGGAAATCATATGATAAATTTCATAAAAGGGGAGGCAAGGCCAATCCTATCTCCAAAAGAGTTGTTGTATCCCACCACAGGAACTTTATCTCTTACGAAGGAAAGGGTGAACTTTGAGAAAACCCTTACGACCCACAAAGTTAGAGAGGAAATGTTACAATATGTCAGAGAAGTTTCCTCTGAGTTCCATGATAGGTAGGGATCAATTGATATTAATTTTAGTCAAGGAAATACCATCATGAATGGTAGAGTTCCTAAAGATTTATAAATAGAAAAGGATCTTCCAATAATCATCGAAATAGGGCAATATGACACAAAGATTTGAAATCAATCACCTTTCCTTATCACATTGGTGATAAATGATTTATGTCTCCACAATTGTATATTGAAATCCAGGGCCTCGAAAAATGTTATGACATTGAAATTATGGAAAAATTTGGATTGAAGATCAAGCGGTCTTGTGAGAATACCAATAGTATTAACTCGAGGGTTATCCCAGTTCATAGAATTATTAAGGATTTGGAAGTGAATCTGGAGCAGTTTCAGAACATATCTTTTATGTATTGATGTTGCAATTATCTTTGTACATGAATCATAGGGATTGTTATTGTTAAAACAATGGGTCACCAAATTGGGAGGAAGTGTTCACGTAGATTTCTCTTATGTCACCATTCCAACCCCAAATGGTAATTTATTTGTCTTGCACTCTGAATGTTGTTACAGAACAAATAAAATACTAATCACATAAGGTCCTTATTGTAGATGAAGGAATTGACAGTAGTCGTGTCTTGTCAGACCCCATTTTTCGAGATGAAGAAAAAAGCGATGGATATTGGACATTGGAATACGATGGGGCACACTCAAGTTCAGGATCAGCTGTTGGAGTGGTTTTGATATCACCTGATAAGGAAGTTACCTTTTTATCATACAATATTGAATTCGAATGCACCAAAAACATTGTTGAGTATAAGGCTCTCATCTTAGTCCTAAATCTTACCATTGATATGAATATCAAATTCTTGGATGTAAGGGGAGATCCAGATTTGATTTCTTCTCAAGTCAAGAAGGATTTTGTTGCCAAGAACCCAAGGTTGAAACAATACAGAAATGTTTTCTAGGATGCATGTTGGCACAAGGGAAAACCCGGGGTTCAACGCACCAACAACGCACCAACAAAACCCTAACTATCGATCCTTTTGGCAACACCTGCGAAGAAGATGAAGTCTGACCCGAGGTAGAGGTAGGGGTGGTTGCAGGACTCCAATGTCTGCAACCTTAATTGGGACACGAAAATGTGATTATAACACCTTAACGGAGCACTTAGCAGTTATAGTTCATCAATATCCAGCCTTAGTTTACAGTGCAGTTAAACCCTAATAATAAATCAGTGCAACATTCCCCTAGATATAATAGATTCAAGCACTAAGCATACTAACATAGATCAGATCTATCATTCATTTACATTATTCAACACTAAGCTACCATATTAGATTCATTCATCATCTAACAACGCACTAAGCATTTAATCATATAAACAAGAGAGAAACCATAAAGCACAAATCATTCACAACACAGAATGTACGTGGTTCACCCCCACCCTGGGGCTACGTCCACCAACTCTTCTTCTTTATTATCTTCAGTCAAGCATCTTACAGGCACATAGCATAAAGTCCTACTCGCAAAAGACAGGAGATCTACACGCACTTCGCCAGATCCTCCCTCTCTTAGCTAGGTTATAGCACAGATCCTTTCACAGTCTCTTACAATCACTTGCACTTAGCCTTGCAAGTCCCACACAGTATGCACAAAGCACTTACAAACATCACTTCGATCACCTAGATCAAAATCTAGCACTTAGCATTCTTGGCCTTCTTCGATCACATAGATTGAACTACTTCCTACATCACCTAGCTTCCTATTTATACATTACAAAATAGGCCTAATCATGGGTAAACCCATGGGCCGATATTCCCATACCCGTTATATAATCCCAAAAACCAAAAAATCCCTAAAAAGGGGTCGAGATCCCACGATCTCCACTTCGTCTTGCGCTCCACCTTCGACAGCCTGTCGAAGTCGCAAAAATTAGGTCAAACATGACCAAGAATCCTCAAAAATTGGTCAAGGGAAAAAAATTCCATAAAGAACTTTCATGATTTTTCAATTGAATTGTTTCCTAGTGAAAGAAATTACACGGCAGATGCATTGGTCATGTCTGCTTTTACTCTACAGCCTTGTAAAGAGATTTCACCTTCTAAAGTCAAGGTCAACTTTAGACCCTCAATCCTTGACAATTTAGATCATTGGTAAGTCTTTGATGATGAAAGTCAAATTCTACGTTTCCTCTAGAACAAGGGTGAATTTTCAGAAACTCGGATAAACTTATTAGATGAGGAAACATATATTACAGTTATAAACTTTCCCAATGATTCTTTGTTGAAAGGGTTGGCCCCTCTAGAGAGAATGTTTTATTGAAATTACATGTACAAGGGAAAGCTAACAAGTGACCAAGACGATGAAGTCATGGAGTTTAATATTGGCACTAACATGTCTCCTAGGATAGTTAAGCTAGGAAAAGGAACAACCCTTGATGAAAGGAAAGAGTTATTGGCCCTCACTAGAAAATTTAAATATGTTTTCGTATGTTCATATGGAGACTTGAAATATTGCCTAGAAGATGTAATATAACATGTCATTCCACTCAAAGAAGTTGCAAAACCATTCAAACAGAAACTGAGAAAAATTAACTTGAAGATCGCCCCTCAAGTCCAAAATGAATTTTAGAAGAAGGTAGAAGCATGGATAATTGAACCTATCAGGTATTCATCTTAGATGTCCAACCCTATAATTGTCCGAAAAAAGACTGGCAACATCAAAAAATGTCGTTGATTTTAGAAACGTGAATCATGCATTGCTTAAGGATAATTACCCCTTTCCAAACATGGATCATCTATTGCAAAGGGTCACCAGAGCAGAGATGATGTCAATTCTAGATGGTTTCTTGGGATACAACCAAGTGTTGGTGAAGAAAGTTGATCAACTTAAGACTTCTTTCACTACTCCATGGGGAACCTATAAGTATTTGAGGATGCCTTTTGATTTGACCAATGTTGGATCCACCTTTCAACGTGCTATGGACTATGCTTTTAGGATATGAGTGGAAAGCTTATATAAATCTATCGGGATGATTTAACGACCATCTCTAAGAAAAAAAATCAACATATTCATCACTTACAAATAATATGCAAGAGGTGTTGGGAGTATGGTATTTCTCTCAACCCCAATAAATAAATTTTTGTTGTGGATAAAGAAAAGTTGTTTGGGAATATCATCTCCAAAGACGAATCTTAGTTGATCCTTCTAGGATCGAAGTGATCAAGAATATTCCCCTCCCTAAATACAAGAAGGCCTTGGAATCCTTCTTTTTCAAGATCAATTTCATAAGAAGGTTCATCCTGAATTTCGTTGCAAATGTTTTTATTAAAAAAATATGTTCCTTCTGAATGGGACAACAATGGTAAAATTTCCTTTGAACATATTAAGTAAGAAATAAAAGTTGCACCTGTCCTAGTAAGCCCAGACTTTACTAAATATTTCATAATTTTCTCCTTTGCCTCAAGGGATACCATTGCATGAGTCCTCTTATAGAAAAACGATGAAGGGGGTGAGAAACCAATTTCTTTCATGAGAAAGGTGTTGAGGGACTAAGAGATCAACTATATGATTACTGAGAAACATGCATATTCTCTTTCCAATTCCCTAAAAAATTTCAGGACTTATGTTGGGTATAAGAATATTAGAGCTTCCGTTCCTTATCTAACAGTGAAGGACATTTTGTCCCAATAAGATTGTCTTGGTTAAAGAGGAAAATATGTGTCATAGACACATGAATATGACCTGGAAATAAAACCAACTAAGATAATCAAGGGCCAAGGATTGGATAAGATTTTGGTCGATAGTAACGAAGAGGTTATTGTGGTAGGGGAAAAGGAGCAGATCAACATTGTACTAAGTGAGCTTGAGGAAGAGGAATGATATTCATATATCATTTATTATTTGAAGAATCTTAAATGCTCTAATCACTTAGTTAATCACAAGAGAAGAGCTCTAAGGCTCAAGGCCACAAATTATTGTTTGACACAAAATGGTCTTGGATGGAGAAATCCTAATGTAGTAATTCTCAGATGTGTCGATAAAGAAGAAGCAGATAAATTGATTTTAGAGAATCATTTAGGATACTATGGGGGTCATTTTTCTGCCCACACCATAGTTCATAAAATCCTGAGGGTAGGTTACTATTGTCCTACTGTCTTTTCTAACATGCACCGATATGTTAAATATTGTCATCCATGTCAATTCTTTTCAGGAAAACAAGGATTACCTACCCTCCATTTGAAGATGATGGTGGTCAAAACAACTTTTCAACATTGGGGTTTGGATTTTATTGGTGAGTTTAAGGATAAATCCAGTAATGGCTACTGATGGGTTTTAATTGCTACAGATTATTTTTCTCGATGGGTGGAAGCCATCCCAACAAGGAGGGCAACAAAAAAAGTGGTAATGAAATTCCTTAAAGAAATAATAATTACTAGATTTGGTGTTCCTACAAAAATTACTACTAATAACACCAAGGCTTTCAGTTCAGTATCATTGAACGAGTTTTGTTTCAAGTATGAGGTCGTTATAACACATTTCTTGAACTATTACCCTTAGGGAAACATGCTAGCAGAGTCCAACAACAAGAACATCATGAACATCGTAAAAAAGATAGATGGAGATAAAAAAAGGAGTTGGGATGGAAAGATTAAATATGTTCTTTAGGCGAATCGCATGACAACCAAGAATTCCACAATAAAAATCCCATTTGAATTAGTTTATGGGATGGAAGAAAGGTTACCTATAAATCTCCAGATTCCAACTTTACAAATAGCTCAACATTTCACTACTGAAAATAAGCGTTACAAGGAAGGATTGATAAACTCATGGAATTAGATGAGTCCAAAAGAATGGATTTCAATCAAATGGCAAGAAATCAAGACAAAGTTAAAGGAAATTTTGATCACAAAGCAAGACAAAGGGATTTGAAGGAAGGATATTTTTTCCTAATGTGGGACAAGAGAAGAGAGAAACGAGGGATGCATCAGAAGTTTGATAGTTTGTGGCTATGACCTTACCAAATCAAGGAAATATTTGGAGTTCACTCTTTTTACTTGTTCATTGCCAAGGGGAGAAGGATGTTGTGTCTAGTTAATGGGTTTCTCCTCAATCCCTATTTATCCAATGGAACCTGGGCCCTAGGTAAGTAGG
>SNQJ01S0036416.1:90097-105615 GCA_010110895.2 Picea sitchensis
CGCATGAAGGTAATGCATCGAAGGAAGTAGGGTAATGTGGGGGCTTCCCTGTTGGCACGCGTTGAGGGTTACCATAATGTAGGAGTGTCGAATATTTATTTTGTGTCTTGAATGATGTGATGTGTGTTAATCGAGATATAAACTCTCTTGCACCATGGAAATAGTGTGATGGTGTTTAGGTGTGTAACTGGGAATTCTTGCGCCTAGTATATAGAAGGATGATTTAATTGTGTTCTAAGGCACCAATAAACATTGTGGATGATGGATTGTTTTACAAGTATTGTGTTGATGCATGACCATCAACGATAATGATCACCTGCACCCCTCTTTAGTTGATGATAGGATTTATGGATTGAAGTTTTAGTTGGTTGTGGATTTAGTCGTTTTTATTTTTCCTAATTGATTTTCGTAGGTTGCATCCATTTGCATGATGTGCTATTATGTTGGGTCATTAATTTGTCTATTGCCTGACCTGCGTGCGTCGTGTTCGTCGTCGGGCTCCGTCGATTGATTGTTGTTGAAGTTACTTCCCGTTTAAAAAAAAAATGCACTTGTTATGCGTCATGTGTTGATGTAATGAAAGAGGTCTTTACATGTGGTATCATGGAAATAGTTTGAGAAACACTTCAAGAAGAAGTATCTGTCAGAGAAATAATTTGATGGGAAGACTAAGGAGTTCTATGAACTCGGGCTGGGACAACTCATCATAGAGGAATATGTCAATAAATTCCTTGAGTTGCTGAGGTATGTACCCTACATAAGGGATGAAAAGGTAAAAGTGCAGTGATTTATTAGTGGGTTACTTTAAACCTACCAGAACAGGATTGAGTTTGATGAGCCAAAGACCTTAGAAGACGCTATCCGGAAGGAAAGTTATTTTTATGAACAGTTCAGGAGTCAGACAGAACCGTGCGAGGACTGGAAGAAGAAGAGTAGTTCGGGATTCAATAAGAAGCGTTTCAAATCATCAAGATTTAAGAACTATAGGAAGGACTCTAGGACGATCCTTCCTACTAGAAGTGTGTATCAGCAAAATTTCCCCTCCCAGAGTGGAAATAAACCTTCTGGAGCAACCCTAGGAAAGACTGATAGCCCAAAGAAAGAACCCTTAAAATGTTGGGGTTGTGGAGAAGAACATCTGCTGAGGGATTGTCCACAGACAACAGAACAATAGGAGAGTCTACAATATCCAAGAAGCTACCACATTCAATGATGTGTCTAGGATCATGCCACGGATTTATGAAGCCTTGGATAATAAACAAACCAACCACCAAGCTTCAGTGGAGGAGATGGAAGGTATGATCGACAATTGTCTAGTTTGTATTTTAATTGACCCTAGTTCTAATTTTTGTTATGTGGCCCCTCAGACTATTGATAAGTGTAAACTGCAACTAGTTAGACATGTTAAGCCATGGTATCCACTGGAACCAAAAGAAAAGTAGCAGAGGTCATACCGGCTTGTCAATTCATTATAGATTAATTGCCCACCCAAACGAACCTTAACATACTTCCCCTAGGATCTTATGACCTGTTGGTTGGTATGGACTGGTTAGCCACTTATAAAACCAAGTTGGATTGTTACCATAAAAATTTGGAGTGTGAAAATGAAGAAAGGAGAAAAATAACCCTCCAAGGGGTTTAGAGTATTGTCTAAGTGAGATGAATATCAACCCTTCAAATGAAAAGGTATTGCAGAAAGGGATGTCCTCTATATGCAATACAGGTGTTGGAATCTGTTGAGGATGAAAAACCAAACCTAGAGGACCATTGCATATTAAGAGAGTATAAAGACGTTTTTCTAAAAGAGGTATCGGGTCTACCTGCAAGAAGAGACATTGACTTCTCCATAGAACTTGCACCAGGAGAAGTGCCAGTATCTAGAACACCCTATAGGATGAGTACACTAGAGCTAGTTGAGCTCAAGCTACAGCTAAAGGAGATGATGGACAAAGGCTACATCCAACCTAGCATGTCCCCATGGGGAGCACCCATATTTTTTGTGAAAAAGAAAGATGGCACACTCTGATTGTGCATAGACTATATACAACTCAATAAGACAACCATAAAGAACAAGTATCGCTTACTAAGAATCGATGACTTGTTTGACCAATTAAGGGGTGCTTCCATTTTCTCAAAGATTGACTTAAGGTCTGGATACCATCAAGTCTGAATCAAGGATGAAGACATTCACAAAGAAACCTCTAGGACAAGATATGGTCACTATGAATTTGTGGTGGTGCCATTTGGATTAACCAATGCCCTCGCCACTTTTATGTGCTTGATGAATAATGTACTTAGAAAATTCTTAGACAGTTTTGTATTGGTCTTCATTGATGATATCCTAATATACTCCAAGAACAGAGAGGAGCATGAAGAACATCTTAAATTAGTTCTTCAAGTACTAAGAGAACATTATCTCTACGCTAAGTTTAGCAAGTGTGACTTTTTCCAGAAGCAAGTACATTACGTAGGCCATGTTATTTCTAAAGAAGGGGTGGAAATAGAGACTGACAAGATCAGATCTATCATGGAATGGCCTACCCCAAAAGATGTATATGATATCAGGTCCTTTTTGGGCTTAGCAGGATACTATAGAAGGTTCATAAAAGGATTTTCCAAGATTGGTTGTCCAATCACTACCCTTCAGAAAAAGGAGGTTAAGTTCACTTGAACATCATAATGTGAAGAAATATTTCAAGAACTGAAATACCTTCTAACCTGTTGGAGCCGCCTTTGTTTTTCTAGCCCGCCACAAATTTTATTTTTAATGCTCAAAATCGAAAGATGGTTTTCGTATTTTCCACCTGTGGTTTCAAAATCTCCGAAGCTTTATCACGCAAACAACGATGATTATTGTAATCTCAAGGCAAATCCTACCTTTCATAAAAATGTTTCCTCTTTTTTCTCTACCTCAGGATCTCGTAGGTCAGATGCTATAAATCACGTTGTTCACACGTCCCGAGCAACGAAATGGAGAAATCGTTTTAATTTTCACCCAGTGCAATGACGAGAATAAAGTTTTCCCTAAACCATGATTAAACGTCATCGGGTTTTCGCACCTCGGCATTCACCAAACCCAAAAGTTTATTGTTGTAGCCCCGATAGCCGAGAACACGAAGTCCTTATTTTAGTAACCCGTGTCAAGGTTAAAAGTAAAAGCTAAACCATGGTAACATTCTGTCAGCAATTCGCCACTCGACGTTTTCTTTTTTAAAAGTTATGTTGTCTAAACCCCAACTCGAGAAAGCACGATAAGGGTATGATCATAATTAATTAATCACATAATCCAAGTTTATCTTCCCTTTTAATTAAGTCGTATTATCGTGATCTCGCGGCTTCGCAGCTCAACATGCAAACTTCCCAGAAACTTACCTTCTAAGCTCTGAGTCGCGATACGGAAAATATAAATAATTACGAAATTAATTAAGCTCCTAATCATAATTACGTTTTTATTAATCAAAATCAATCATCACAATTTCGGGGGTTAGAGGTTCAAAAGGTTAAAACAAAATTCCCGATACAACGAGTGGGGCAAGATTAATTAACGTTGGTAAAACCAGATTAATTAAGCTAAATCAATACATATCTTGTGTTTCGATGCTTGCACAATTTACGAGGTAGCCTTATTCCTTCCATACGCCAACTGACATTTCAAACCACCAAAACTTTATGACATTAATTAGGAAATAGGGCGAATCGATGAATAAAGCTTGGGTTTTTATGGTTAAATTTATTTCTGAGCATGATTTGGCAGATTTCATCTAAAAGAGTACCGAGTTTTCGAATATATATAGAATTGTTGTTCATTATGACAAATGCATTTCTATACCACACAGAGCACAATCTCTGAGCAAGCTAACTTCTGTATGTATACGTATTTCTATCGCAAAATATCTAAAGCACAACCTCCAGTCATGGCCCCGTGAAGAGAATCCAAAGCCAGTGTTGAGGTTTCGGGACAAGGCTCGGACAACGTTTCTGATACTTCACCTCGAAGTGTCGACTCTGTCCTGAATTGGTCTTTCGTTTCCGATGTTCTGCAGGCTGAATTGGTGGATTATTTTGATGATTCTAGCGACAATGAAAAAGATGATATAACCACCAAGTATCAGATCGTCATCCAATCCGGAATGCACAAAGTAGCAGCCAGACAATGACTACTTCCATATTATGATATGGTCCGATGGAAATTAGACCATGTGGACATACCAACCAGAACCATCATGAATGAGCAGAAGGTCACCGTCGGGACTTTCAGGCCTGAATATCTGCAAGCCATGTATAAGTTTCCCATAGCGTCTGACTTTACATATGGTGCCAAATTCTTAGACGAATTCAAACAGAAGGAATGTGTACAGTATGTTAAAACCATGTCTAGCTTAATAAAAGATTGGGTTTCGCGCGCTGCAAAGTTCAGGGCAGACATACATGGTATATATTCAATAGCTTCTTTAGAACCGCAGTACAAGTATGTAGCCATGATGACATGCAGATTATATGGGAGAGAGGACACCTCACATGTATTTCTTCCATAGGTACCTCTAATGTTTCGAGTCGCCGAAGGTTGTTCCTTCAACTGGGCGAAGATGTTGTCCGATAGCCTGACCAGTCGGGTCACAGAGTATCGAGCGCAGAAAGAAAGCGGAAAAATTGCTTCATTTTTTATGTCTGCATACAGTATGGACGTCATTTGTTTTTTAACACCATTTCCCTTAATGAGCTGGAGTTGGACTCCAGTAGAGGACGAGCCCATACACGTCTATCATTCAAAATTATGGGAAAACAAAGTGGCAAATTTCGTATACGAAATCTTCAACTAGGTCATGGTGCCTCTGCATGTCACTATTTTCAGTCACCTGCCACCCAGGATCTTGGATAGTATAGTAACAAATCTGAGCAGCATAGTTGACTGGTATGTAGAAGCCGAATTTTCATATCTCAGAGTTTTCGGGGCTTATGTTCCCCTGCATGCATTGCCATTGTTCATTCCCAACAAGATGGCTTGTCGTGAGGTTGTCAGACAAACAGTAATCGGTGGTATAAGCAAGGAGCTTAAGGGATACTCAAAGAAGGTATGGCCACCTTTTCCTATTCATTTAAATTCATATTCTTTATTAGATTTCGGGCATGCCAAAGCTGAGGTAGCAGCCCTGGAAGACCTAAATTTGGTCCTCATTGAATATGAGAAGCATGATCTGCAAAGGGTCATGAGCAATCATTTGGCCAGTTGCGGGCTCAAGAGATTTGAGCATGAGAATTCACCCTCAGATGAAATTTTCCAAGGTGCAAGGTCCTATGCCAAGATTCTAGCTCGGATACAAACCTTGGCACCCAAGGAAAGAGTCGATGTTTTGAAGTTCCAAGAACATCGACGCAATTTTCTTCCAGCAATGTTGCGGGGTGAGAGTCCGAGTACGGCAGAGGTGAAACAAAGAGATGTCGAAGGCTCTAAGGATGTGACTCCCAATCAAGAAAAACACCAGAACGAGGGAGAGAAAACTAAGAGTCCAAAAGTAGAGATAAAGACTCCCGACCCACCGAAGAAGCAGAGTCTGGTTACTACTCCGGGAAAATCAGCGAAGCAGATCGGAGAACCTATCACATCAGTTACTCCCTTGCAGTCGAATCAGGGAAATATTGATGCAGGAGGGATCTTTAATGAAGAGTTGAGGCCTATAAGGGTATAAGAACTCCCTCTGAATGATTTTTTCTTCGATAAGAAAAGAAAGGCAGCGGTAAAGAGGGAATTTTATCAGGAAGGAGAGTCAACGACCAAGAAATACAAAGTTATAACTCATGGAAAAGACAAGAGAAATGAACAATTCACGACTGAAATAGCAGGGACATTAGGAGCATACGCCACGACGAATCAATTTTCAGTCGGGGTCTTAAAAAACCAGCTGAAACGAAAGAATCGCCTCATCAAGACCCTGGAAGCTAGACTAGCCACAGCAACGGAGACTACCAAAGACCAGGCGAGTGTAGGTATGGAGCAAGCAAGGTTGGCCGATAAAAATGAGATAGAGCTGCTCTAGACTAAGCTCGAACAAGCACAGCTGGTGGTTCGGGATGGTCAGATGCAAGCGAGCCAGCAAAAGGATTTGATCCAACAGCTGCAGGCTAGGGTGGAAATCGTCGAAAGCAAAGTGATAGATATCGGGATGTTTCAGTCCCAGACGATAGAGATTCAGAGCATAATCTCTGCGGCCCAACGAAATTTACTCTGCAAGGTAGAGGAGATTCAGGACAACTGCTTGCTGGTTAATAAAGTTTTGGAGAATTTAAGTGCTGGAGAAAGGGAAGTTGGAGCGGCACGGGTCGCCTTCCAAGAGGCTGTGATAGCCACAAACAACAGGGATTCGGGAAGTACTCCCAAGTTCACCATTTCGGAGTAGACCAGAGGAAACATTCTATTAAAAGAATGGGAGCACAGCATCGCGGAAGGCAAGCTGCAAGCCAAAAGGGTAACAAATTCCTTAGAAGAGGCCTTTAGTTCTATAGATGGCAATCTTCTAGGCACTGATAGCGAAGGTAATGCCGAGGCATTGATTCAGATGAATATGGAAAAAATCTCGCTTGATTTAAAGGAAAAAGAGGAAAGAGATTCGGTCGAGATCTCCCAAGTGACTATGGCGGACATAGTCCAAATAGACAAATGTATGATTAAACCAAGCACGCAATTATGCGCTATCGACATCATAGACAGATAGATGGAAGACAGGTTGCCACAATTAGCCCAAGATTGTTACTCTTTTGAGGCCAACTATCAAGCAAAACCGTCAAGGTTGATATCTCGGTTGGTTGAAAGATGTGTCACCTGTACCAAACACGCGCGAGGACAAACTTCTGGTACCAAGTGAAGACAGAGAAGAAGAAATTTAGCGATTTCTCTCCTCCCTATCATAACTGAAATTTTTGTAACGATTGAGATTTCGTCTTATTGTAAAACTGTATAAATATACCATAGAAAGAAAGAAAAAAGGGGGTTGGACCTTTTTGTGTCGATTGTAACAAAGTTTTTACATTTTGAGAGTTAATACAAAGCAAATCTGAAGATTCTCAATTCCGTCACGACTGTGTTATGAGTTTGTTTTCTTGTATCTCATATTTCATTTCATTTCATATTCCTAACTGATGAATGCTTCGTTATAATTTAGTACGACCACTACTATAGCGAATAAATTTTGGTTTTCTGTAATTGTTTACTGTTTTTCCTCTGTACCAGCTATCAGTGGGTGTAAGACCAGTCAACACTTTCAGAATTCTATATATATTTTATGCTACATCGGGTTATTTCCTTACAGTTTTCCTCTCCTGTTTATACATGAGATTCTCCCTTAATAGGAGCCTTACATCATAGACAGCTAAATGTTTTTCTCCCACCTCATACATTTTATTAAGATATAACTCAGTTATGGGAAAGAGCCTTTGATTTTCACCTCGTTTTATTTCCGAAACTGTAAATTCTCTTTTATACGACCGAATTGAGACATCACTTAATTTCCCTCTGAAGTTTTTCTTATTTCACTGTTCCTCCATGACTGTCCCTGTACCAACACAGCTCAATATCGAACCCGTATTATCAAATCAAACGCACATTGTCTTAAACCTTTTCGATACTATTCTTAAAACAGCTACTACCCGGGTTGAACTTGAACGTTCATGGACAACAATTGAACGGGATATAACCATCCAGGAACAGTTGGAAGCTAGACAACATCAACGTAGAAATCTTCCCTAGTTTCCTTTGCCGAAGGTTGACATTTCTCTCTTCTCCACCCTTTACCCACTTTCGGATGCCTAGACACTGTACTTCTAAGCCTTAAGTACAAACTCTGGAACAACATAACCCATGCACCCTTGTTGAATATTGTAGACCCTAATGATGACTTCCTCGTGTGTACAGACGCCTGTAAGGAAGGACTCAGAGGAGTCCTTATGCAAGGAGGGCGTGTAATTTGTTATGAATCCAAAAAATTGAATGAGCATGAAATAAATTACGTGACCCATGATCTAGAGTTGGTTATCATAGTGCATGCTTTAAAAATGTGGAGGCACTATCTCTTGGGTAGGATATTTGTACTTATGACAGACCATTGTGGGTTGAGGCACATGTTTGATCAATTGAAAGTAAATGCTAGACAAGCTAGGTGGATGGCTCCCCTTAGTGATTTTGATTTTGAAATCAAACACATCAAAGGAAAGGAAAATAGGGTGGTTGATGCCCTTAGCAGAAGTGTGAAAATGATTCACCTGGTAGTGGTAAGAATCTGTGAAACAAATGTTAGGGAGAGAGTCAAGAATTCACAAGAAACAGATGCATTTTGGAAGACCGTGACTTCATACCTAAAGCAAGAGCCCATAGGTCTAAAGTATCAAGGCTATTAGATGCTTGATGAAGGCCTTCTAACCTACAGAAACATATTGTATATTCCAAGTTGTGATGACTTGAAGAGGTTCATAATGGATGAACTGCACAAGAGACCATATACTCATCATCCAGGTTATCAGAAAATGATCACGGCCACTAGGAAACAATTCTATTGGCCTGGATTGAAAAATGACATAGCGGACTATCTAGCTAAGTGTCTAGAATGCCATCAAGTTAAGGCAGAACACCGACACCCAACATATTTGTTATAGCCTCTACCAATTCTGGAATGGAAATGGGAAACTATCTCCATGGATTTCATCACCGGATTACCAAAATCGGCCAAGCAGAATGATGCCATCATGTTATTAGTGGACAAATTGAGAAAATATTATCACTTTGTTCCTGTCAAATCAACCTGCAAGGCAATATATATTGCCAACATCTTCATGAAGGAGATATTCAGACTGCATGGCATCCCTAGGGAGATTGTATCAGACAAAGACATAAAATTTGCTTCAATCTTTTGGAAATCCTTAATGGTTGGTTTTGAGACTAAATTTTTGTTTAGGACAACCTATCCCTCAATCGGATGGACAGACAAAAAGAGTGAACCAAATATTACAAGACATGTTAAGGATGCATGTAATTCATCAGCCTAAGAAGTGGGAAGACTACCTACAATTGAGAGAATTTTCTTACAACAATGGTTATCAAGAGTCATTGAAGATGAGCCCTTTTGAAGCCCTCTATGGTAGACAATGAAATATTCCAATCAGCTAGAGTAATCCAATGAATAGAATTACAATCGGACCTGACACGCTGAAAGAAACGGAACAACAAGTGATGCAAATTAAGCAAAATCTGAAAATTCCTCAGGATAGACAAAAGAGTTACGTCGACAGAAAGAGAACTCCCAAAGAGTTCAAGATAGGAGACCATGTATATCTCAGAGTTAGACCCAGGAAGAGTTCCTTGAGAACAGGAGCTTGTGCCAAGTTGGCACCCCGGTATTGTGGACCCTTTGAGATCTTAGATAGAGTGGGACCTGCAGCCTATAGTCTAGCATTCCTTCCCACAGTAAAGGAACATAATATTTTCCATGTTTCATTATTGAAGAAATATCTACATGATTCTAATCATATAATTGACTAGTCTGTGATTCAGGTGGAGCCGGAGGGAGAATTCCTGCCAGAACCTCAATGTATACTAGAAAGGAAGGAAACCTCACTCAGGAACATAACCATTGCACAGGTCAAGGTGCAGTGGAAACACTTTGGCCCAGATGAGGCTACGTGGGAATGGAGGATGCCATGAAACATGCATATCCATTTTTATTTACTTTTGTATATACAGAGCACATTGACAAGTAGAACATCGAGGACAATGTTCCTTTAATGGGGAGGGGATTGTAACACCCCTGTTTCTCCCAATTTGTAAATATAACTATATTGGCCAAGAGACCATGGTAAACTTGATATGTGTGAATGTTTGATTTGATGAACCTTTGTATAAAAGGTCAATGAATGTAATGCGTGGTGGGTAGAGGGATACCTGTGAAGAGTGCAAAGACAAAAAGCTAATCTCTTAGGTTTGATGGAGAACTAAGAAATGAGTGTGTTATGGTCGCAAGAAATGGCTAGCAAGGTTATGATACAAGCTGATAAACGAGGCTGGAGAGTGGCTGAGGAATCACTCAGGTAGACCTCTTTGCTTGGTATAGTGAAAATTGTTGCCAAGATCCTATAGGAGGAGGAGAGTAACCTCAGTCCCTGACTTTCATTGAGCCAGAAGAAAGAATTCCCTCTCAGAGCATCGTGGTCTAGATTGGGGGTGGCCAGTGGTAAATCTATAGGATTGACTGATCCTATGGTTGGGTGGAAACGGGCACCCCTTTCAGCAGTCGCATCTCGTCTTCTGGTTCTGATAAGTTTTTTCATACTTTGTGCATTGAAATCGAATAATGGATGAATGCATGTACTTGTATATCTATAAATGGTTTCTGTATTGAAATGGTCAAGATATGTGTATGCATTTGTCTTCTTGTGAACTTATGCTTCTGATTGATTGTCTATATACCCCAACTTAGCCTTCAAGGTGTCTTGAGACATAAACCTGTAGGATGATCGAGATAGGAAGTATTGCGTCAATCTGGTCCTGTCCATCTGAAGAGGCTATCCCCTTCAGACCCCTTGTTGTGCGACTGAGACACCATGCCCAAGTCCTTAGCAATTTCATGATGAAGCTCAAGAAGGATAGTGATATTTAAGTTTCGAAAGGGAAGATCCTTTCGTTTGGAAGATGAACGGATGAGATTTGTTCAGGAGAACCCATATGCCCAACACCTAGGAACCTTAGGCTAAGCCTAAGGGAGCTAAGTCCTTCTGGCTTTATAACTCTAGAAGACCGGGACTTCAAAGTATTGTTGACCCTCATAGTCATAAACTGGTCGAAGGTGACCGAGAGTTACAATTACTTGTAAGTTTAACCGAAGTTGGGTGATTTCCCTAGTGGTTAGATAAACCTATCTTACTGACGAAACCGGGATCCAAACCCCCATCGTGAAGTAGCTTGAGCCACCAATCGAGAATGTTTGGAGTTTCCCTTGAGCCGTTGAATCTACGCCATGAAGGCTTTGGCAAAGTACCACTTCGGGAGAATGGGGATTCCATAGCATCAAACTCCCCGGACGCCGAAGTTACGAAGTAAAGAAGAGCTATAGGTCTGGGGGAGATCATCAGGAGCCCCACCTACCGTTTCATCATCTAGGAGGAGGGACCTGCACATGGTACTTTGACAAAGTCCTACTTTGGGAGAATGGATTGGAAGTAAAGACAAAACCCTGAAAGTCGAAGTTGTGAAGTGACCATGACCATAGATTTAGGGATCCTTCGGGTTCTTTCCTAGCCGTCGGATTTACGATGTAGTCAAATCAACATTGACCGCTTTGGGAGGACAGGGGTGTTGTAACGCCAAAATCCCTAAAGGATGAAGTCGTGATGTAATGAGGACCATCGATCCTCGGATTCTTCAGGATCCCTCTCAGTCGTCGATATACCGGGGACGCGTGGCGCTAGATCCTTTAGTTCAGAGATTGGGCACTTCGGGAGAAAAGAGGAGTTTGCATCGCAAAACTCCCGAACGTCGAAGTTACAAAGTAAAAAGAGCCGTAGATCTATGGATCTACGTGGCCATATCTTGACCATGAGATCTAAGGGATGTTAGAAGGTTGTCAGTCCGGAGTGACGTGGTGCAATGACATCACCAAGGGTGATGTGGACCCTAGTTTGACGTGCCACATGTCACCTAGATTCATGCATATCACATACTCTATAGACCCCTTGAAACATGACACATGTCCCCCTGACCCCTCCTACGTGTTAGTTCCTGGTACGTTCCCACCTAGCCAAAGTGGTTGGTGAAGTGACCGGAGCTCCAGGAGTTCGGGACTTCAAAACTCCAGAGGATTTGGGATGCAACATTGTAGAGAGACCAAGAGGTCCGAAGGTCAGAGCCATGTGACAAGCTTACAAGACTTTGTGAGTTTGAGACTTCAGGAGGTGTCATGTGTAGACAACAAAGAGATGCTCAATGTAGAAGTGCCGAAGCGCCAAAGCATCGAACGCCGAATTCCCCGCTACCCTGTGTGTCAGACGAGGATTGGGCCAGTCGTTGGATTGGTCGATGGATGGACCTTCCCTACAGGAGGTAGGAACCTAGAGATGATATGAACGATATGAAGCCACGTGAGTGTCACGTGGCCCTCACCAATGAATGCCCGAAGAACTTCGGGAAGCCATAAGGTATAAACCAAGGATCGGTTTAGAGCCTGGTAGCAGTCGTTGGAAAGCTACGAGTAGTTAGAAGAGAAGGAATCATCTCGGGGATATGATTCAAGATGAGTTAGTTAAGGAAAAACGAAATTGTAATGCCCTGCCCCTTAAAAGGGTATTTAGGGTTCGGGTGTGTTACATTGGTCAAATAGACGATCTGGTGCTCAACATGTTTCTTGTCAACTTGACCGCTTCCTAATCTCTGAACCCTTCATGTTGGAGCATCTCACTTGGAAATCCACTATGATTGACACTCTGGGTTCAGATCATTGGCCAATTCTTCTTACGATGTACATCAGTGGAACCCCAGGAAAGAGGCCTTTCCTCTTTGAGAAATTCTGGTTGACACACCCGGACTCTCAAGCAAACATTGGCCACTAGTGGCAGGAAGCGACAATCTCAAAAGGCACTCCTATGTACAAATTTCAGTAGAAGTTAAAAAACCTTAAGCAATGCCTAAAGACCTAGAATAAATCCACATTTGGTAACATTTTCCAAGCTCAACAAATCCTAAACCAACAAATTCAAACCCTCCAATAAAAGATAAGACATCAAGGTATAACCGACTCCCTAAAAGAACAACAGACCACCCTCAATAAATAGTTGGCAGAGAGATGGGTGCAAGAAGAAATTCTTTGGAGGAAAAAATCATGCATCCAGTGGCTCAAAGATGGGGAAAGAAATTCCAAATTCTTCCATAGTTCGATGCTTCAATGACGTCACACTAATCGCATCATGCATCTCATATCGCATCAAGGTATGGAGATACAAAAGCACAAAGACATTGAACAAGAACTTATCTCATATTACAAGCAGCTTCTTTCAGAACCCCCAATGGATCACACTCAAGCTATAGAATCCATCATCAAGCACATTCCAAAGGACGTAACTAAAGAACAAAATGAGGCTCTGATGTGCCCAATCACCCAGGAAGAGGTAGATCAAGCCCTCAGGGACACCCCGATGGGAAAAGCCCTGGTACCCGACCACTTCACAACAAACTTCTTTCACCACTACTGGGATATGATCAGAGAGGAGGTCTGGGAGATCATAGAGCACTCCAGAAGGTCAAGA
Source organism: Picea sitchensis (assembly GCA_010110895.2). Classification (NCBI taxonomy): domain Eukaryota; kingdom Viridiplantae; phylum Streptophyta; class Pinopsida; order Pinales; family Pinaceae; genus Picea; species Picea sitchensis. The sequence goes on from SNQJ01S0036416.1 coordinate 103,376, forward strand.
CAGGTCCTACTGGCTCTCAATGCCACTTTCCTCGCTCTTATCCCAAAAGAGAACAAAGTCACCACTTTGAATCATTTCAGACCTGTTGCACTTTGTAATGTGATCTACAAGCTCCTCACGAAGGTCATCGCCAAATGTCTTAAAATCATCATACCATTTATTATCTCTCAGGAACAATCAGGGTACATGGAGGGCAGGCAGATCATGGAAAGCATTATTCTAGCACACGAGGTGATCCACTCTCTCCAATCAACCAAGTCACCTGGTATGCTTCTGAAACTCAATCTTCCCAAAGCTTTCGATAAACTCAGATAGAATTATTTGAAGGCCACCCTCCTCGCCTTTGCCTTCGATCCCTCATGGGTCACCTAGATCGTCAATATTACTTCTTCTGCCCTATTCTCCATCTTGTTTAATGGTGTGTCGTCCAAACCCTTCTCTCCCTCCAGAGGCATCAAACAAGGGGATCCACTTTTGCCTTTTCTTTTCATAATAATGGCGGAATGCCTAAGTCGAACTATCAAAGTGATCATTACCGACCGTTCTCTCTCATGTCTTTCCCTACATGGAATTTCCCCACCCATTTCGCATAGTCAATTCGTGGATGACATTCTAATGATGGGAATCCCCACAGTTCAAGAAGCCACCGACATCCTTTTTGTGATCACTATGTTCTGTGATGCTTATGGTATGGACATAAACCTAGTCATGTCCTAGGTCTTCTTCTTCAACACGCCCATCCAAGTGCAACTCCACATCACTCATCTCTTGGGGTTCACCCACAAATCCCTCCCTTCCAAGTACCTTGGCATCCCTCTTATCAAAAAACCTTTAAGGAATACCTCCTGGGAGGATCTCCTGTCGAAACTCATAAGATGATTATCCTCCTGGACTTTTCATTCCCTCAATTTTCTCGGTCGTTTAATTATCCTTAAATCATTCCTCCAAGATCTCCTCGTTTACGCATTCTCGGCCCTAGTAGCCCCAAGTTTTATCCTAAATATGGGCGCAAAAGGGCTCTGGTAAGCTGGCAAAAAACGTGCAGACCAAAGCACGTAGGGGGACTTGGATTTAGAGATCCGTCAATCCTCAACAAATTCCTAAGCGCAAAAATTTGGTGACGGTGGTTAAAGCGACCCCAAGACCTATGGGCTTGAGTATGGAGGAGAAAATACACACCTATCACTTCAGAGAAAGAATTAATCAGATGGAACGGCCACAACACAGGATCCCTCATTTGGAATGCAGCCAAGAAAAACAAGGGGATGGTCACTGATCACACTTTATGGGAACTTCAAGATGGGACATCATCCCTCTTCTTGAGTGACTCTTGGCAACAGCTACCAACCCTAGATAAGGATCTTACTGTGATTATATATAAACCCCTAACGGAGGTCGCACATCTTTTAAAAGTGGTCGACTATTGGAATAACGAGGAAAACAGAGCCACTTGGTGCAGATGGAAATCTACTCACGTGAAGCTAAATATCCCCCCTAAGGTAAATCTCCAGCCTTTGCTCGAAAAAATCATTTCAAGAAATATTTTCATCCAACAGGGTGAGGACATCCTATGATGGGGACTCCATGATAGGCACCTTCAACCTCAAAGAGGCTTATTTTCTCAGAGCAGGTCATAACTCCCTCCCAAAAGATGCAGTTTGGAATAAAATTTGGGGAGCAAATCTATGGTCCAAGTTCAGTCCCTTCCTCTGGCAAACAATGCACAATAGCATCCTCACATGGGATAATTTAACAAAAAGAGGCTTCATAGGACCGTTATGGTGCCCTTTGTGCTGCAATGAGGAGGAAACACAAAATCACTTGCTCAACCTCTACCCCTTCAGTTCGCAATTCTAAGATCAATGCGCCAGCATCAGGAGAATCTCAAACAGAAACTGTTCTAGCCCAAGGGAAACCATTGAGGGATGGCGAGACTTAGTTTTTCACTCTCCCATCCTCAATTGGATTTGGCAGCTTCTCCCCAGATTCATTCTCTGGCAGGTTTGGAAAGAAAGGAACTGTCGGATCTTCAATTCTTCCTCAATGAATTGGTAAGAAATATGGTCCAAAATCCTTTCCAACATCAAGGAGACAAACAATCTACACCATTGGATGGAACTCGATTTGGTCTGCTCGGTCCGAGAACAGATCATTCTCAATGCCTGGCAACTCCGTCTCACCCCCAGTCCTCCAATAATTGTCCCTAGAAACCCAACCAAGAACAATCCCTCCCAATGGAA
>SNQJ01S0036417.1:34671-54880 GCA_010110895.2 Picea sitchensis
CGGCTTCAACCTCCGGGATAGGAAGAACTATGCGATGCTCACGTTGCATAGGTATTTGATGAAGACGACTGGGAAGAAGTCGCGCATAGTCTCCCAGTCGTGGATTAAAGAGCTCGCACATTCAATGATACTGAACGTGATGAAGATCCCTCACTTTGGCCGACATCAGGAGGTTAATGCTTGCGTTAAACTCCTCCTGTCATGCTATCACAGAGGATATCTATGGCTCGACAGGTGCATCACTATGGATCCGGCACTGATCCACCTCACTACAGGACTGAGCTTGCAGGGACTGGACCCTCAACAGTTCTACCCAGGGAAGACTTTAGATCGTTCCCTGGAAAAGCACATAAAGGAGGACTATGGCGATGTAGAAAAGGGAAAGTGAGGCTACAAGGTAACCTCCATCCAGGATGGAGCAGTGTGCCTAGCTTGTCAGCTTATAGCTGGAAAGATCATTAGAAAGAACCATCCCATGCAGGTCACAGGATTCGTAGTAGACCTCGTAGGAAAGTGCGTAGAAGGAATACAAATGAACTGGGTGAGTTACCTCGTCAACGAACTTGAGAAGGACTGTTGTGAAGCACAGGATCAAGGCTATGAATTCCATTTCAGTTGGTTACTTATACTGATCACATTTGTCGCTTGGAAGATGCCGGAAGGAGCGACATTTCCAGAAGTTGATCCATCGGAGCCATTGGATGCAAGGTTCTCCACCTTGTGGTATACAAATGACATGTTGAAGCAGTGGTAGTCGAACGCTATATTCCATGCCTACTACCAGCAGCTGAAGCGTGCTATTGAGGCGTTTCCATGCATGACACTGAACACATTGCACCAGTACAGACCACTAGCAAAGTTCCGCGTAGATCGACACTTTATCTACATCACTGGGTGCAGGGATGAGAGTAAGGAGGAGCTACAGTCCTATTATAAGCTGACTGACGAAGATATGGAGGAGATCACCAAAGAATGGCCAGCAGAGTTCCTTGTACTGGTGGAAGATGTAGAACTCTCTGACCCCGACATCATCGGAAGTCCCTTGGTCACCCGGGTCAAGCATGATGGACAGGCTAGCACGAAGAAAAAGAAGAAAAAAGAGGAAGTGCAGAACATAGAGACTGACATCTCCTCGGAGGAAAGTGTGCCTGACTCACCTGTAGGAGGATAAGGAGATGGAGTAAACGCAGAAGAAGGAGGGGATGAAGGAGAAAATAAAGACAAAGCCGAAGCTACACTGCCTCAGGATCCCCCTATTGGAATAGAGGCTTCACAGAAAAGGAAGGCCTCTCCAGAGAAACCTTCAGGAAGAAAGAAGACCCATGCCAATAAACCCCAGTCAAAGAATGTGCTCACAGAGGATGATGTTGGTCTAATCATTGCAGCCATGGAGGATGCTTCAAAGGATATCTTACATAGACATGGAGTGAAGCAAGAAACAATGTATGAAAGAATCGAGAAGGAGCTAAAAGAGATACAGCAAGGCATCCATTCGAGTCGTGCAATACCTAATGTGCCTTCTTCGTCGAAGATCACATAATTGGGGGATGAGCCCACCCAATTACAAAGGCTAGCATATGAAACAGAGGCTCAACTTCATCGAGTCCATGAAGAAAAGGAACAAGCTATAGAAGCCATGAGGAAAGAAAATGAGGATATCATGGAGCAACTACGAGTTGTGCAGTCCTGTGTAACTGCCTACGAGAAGGAGAAGGATGAAATTCGGGCGATGTTCAAGGAGGACAAAGCAACGATACAAAAGGAAAAATACCAGTTGCTCGCAAAGAAGATTGCGGTCAAAGAAGCGGTGACTAAATCACTTCGCTCTGTGTCGGACTTGGCACAGGAGGAAGAAGAGTCAGTCGAGATTCAAGTGGAGAAGCTCGTTGAGGACATTCAACAACTTCAAGCAAGGGTAATGGAGTTAGAGCTCCAACCAGTGTCAAGCACTCCACAAGAAGTGCGCGATCAGAGGGAGGAAGCCTCCAAGAGCGCAGTTGGAAGGAACATGACCCTTGCCTTAGAATGTAAGCAGTTAAGTGATCAAAGTGCGAAGACCTACGAACACCTTACATAAGATACAGAGCTGAGGAAAATGGAAGTGCAACTACAGGAGGTCCAATAGTAGACATCCACCATCTAGGCATAGATGAAGTCACTCACTGCAGTTGAGAAAATGAAGAGATCATAGGAGAAACACGAAATCCAACATCAGGTTACAACCATACAGAGGAGAGTCATGGAGGTTACACATAGACTACAGAGAGTGCAGGACGAAGCTTGCACGAGTTTTGAAGAGATTGAAGGACAAGGCTCACAGCTAGACCAAGTAGTTGCGACAGTGGAACAATGCCTGGAAGGGCCTGTTACAGAGAAAGTGATTTAGAAGTTCGCCAAGCAAGAGGCTCTGGCGAAGCAGAAAGTCGAGGCAGCTCGAGCTAAGCTCGAGGCCTTTGAAGTAGCGTTGCCCAGATCTGAGTGACTCGGGATGAGTCACATGTGAGTGTTGGGGGCCTGTTGGCCCTCGACCAAGTTTTGAGGAAACATTGGTCGTGTTTGACCATTTTTAGGACTTCGACAGGCTGGTCGAAGACAGAGCACCAGGCAGAGCTGAGATCATGGGATATCACGTATTTTTCAGACTTGTGGACCCAACGAAGGGTTTACTAGGGTTTATGTAATGGGTTATGGGATGTTGGCCCATGGGTTTACCCATGATTAGGCCTTTTTGTAAATGTATAAATAAGTATCTAGGCGATGTAAGAACTACGATCTACTAGTTGATATTTGCTTAGTGCAAGAATTTGTAAGTTGCTTTGTGAAAAAGGACTGTGTAAAGTAAGGCTCTGTGCTAATAAGGAGTTGGATTTGTGCCTTGAACTATTTTGGGAAGGAGGATCTGGCGCACAACGCGTAGATCTCATGTCCTTTGCGGAGTTTGGATCTGTGGTTTTGTGCACAGGATCAGATGAATGTAAGAAGATTGAAGACTAATAAAAAAATAAGAAGAAGAAGTTGGTTGACGTATCCCCACACTGGGGTGAACCACGTATATCCTGTGTCTTGATGTGCTTTGTGTGATGTGATTTATGTTTAGTGTTGTTTTTATAATCTATGGTGAATGCATATGATGTTGTTGCTTAGTTCTTAAAGATGAATGAATGCTAGATCTGAATGTATGCTACGTGTTAAGTGATTGGAAGTGCTTGATCTTTATTATTACTGCACTGATCTGTAATAAGGATTTAATCTGCGATGTGAATGAAATTCAAGAACTAATGCATATTGTTGTCTAAGTGCTCTATTAAGTGTTGTGATCACAGATCTTTGTCCCAACTTGGTTGTAGACACCTGAGTCCTACAACCCCCTCTGCCTCTACCTCGGGTGAGACTTCATTTGCTTCACAGGTTTTTCCGAAAGGGCCAGTAGTTAGGGTTTTGTTGGTGCGTTGTTGAAGCATTGAACCCTGGGTCTGCCCCTGTGCCAACAACCTTATATTTTGTTGGAAAAATAAGATACCACTGTTAGAAAATATCAAATTTGACATATTTATTCACAATGTATATGAATAAAAGTTGTATATTCAAAAAAATAATTCAATTTCATACATTTCATCTTCTTACACCATATTCAAATTCATTGTAAAAATACCTTGAATAATCCATCCAAGTTAACAAATTATTGTTTTCCCAGGTTTGCATTGCCACTAACGCATCATGAGAGACCATCATTAGCTTGCACATACCCTCACATGCTCCCTAGTGTTTTGGTTTATATTTGTTTCCTTTGTTCCTTTTGGAGTAGGCATGTGCTTGAGGATAGGAATCCTAGAGATGCCTTGTTTGTTGACAGAGTCACATTAAAAAGAAATATTTTGATAATATAGAATTTGAACCCATCTAAAATTGTCCCACTATAAGATCATGTTGTTTGGGAGACCCTGGGTAATGTCAATATCAACACATATTCTAGCATATGTGTAGAAACCCAATTGAACCCATTCTACATCTATGTTTATGTAATTTCACAAAGTATTTCCAATATCTTTAAAAGTTGATAAATGAAAAAATGAAGGGAAAAATTTGGGGTTTGAACCTAAATGGGTATTTTGATATAGACACAGTGGTAGGACTGAAAAAGGGAAACAATGGAATAACAAAAAGGCCCACTCTAGCACAAAACTAAGGGCCCTCTTCTAATACTTTTTTATAATCAACAAGATTGGAAAACTTAACAATAAAGAAACCCTTAGAGTAAAGATAAATCTCACAATATTTTGTCTAGGTTGAATAAATCCGTTGGTACAAATCTAAAGTAGAAGGCTAGAAACCATTGAATTTGCATGTTAACGAAGAGGATTTGTAAAATGAAATTAACTCTTTGGCATCCAGCTCAAAGACCTCCAACGTTGGCACTACTTCATAGTTCTCCACAATATACACACTCAACAGAGGATAGTTTAGAGCAACAAAATTAGAAGGTTTGTTTCTAACTACATTCTTGAATGAAACAAGGTTTGAAGTTAAAGACACTCTAGGCCTCACCTCTCCTTCATGTAACTGCATTACCAAAGTGATGGTTGAATCTTTGCATATGCTATAGTTGGACAACATAGGTTGGTCTTCCATTTGTTCACCCTAAAAAAGAAGTCATTATCAGTCCACATGAATTCCCTGTAAAGCATCCAATTCTTACTTTATATCTACCACATAATCGAAAAAAATTAGCCACAAGAGTATTGTATTTCAAATAAGAGACTTGACCATAATCTAAAAACTAGCCTATATAACAAGAGTTTCACAAACACTTGCAAAAATAAAAAATTTAGCCACAAGAGTATTGTATTTCAAATAAGAGACTTAACCATAATCTAAGAACAAGCCTATATAACAAGAGTTTCACAAACACTTGCCAAAAAGGCCTATTTGCAAACACTTGGCATGCAAGGATTTGTGAGATAGTTGACATGCAAAAAAATTGTCAAACACTTGACCTACAACATCATGACTTATGAACGTGAAATGATTAAGTGCATTGCAAGGACACTTGGAAACAATAAGAAGAGATTATGTTCAACTTAACATGCAATTTATTTTATGCATGAACTTATATACACAATTCATTTGTCATCTATTTGAAAACTTTGGAGTTGGAATTTGTATAAATATAACCTCACCTTAATATACAAAATCATTATTAAAAAGGTTTATAATGTTTAAAAAATAGTTGACAATGATTTACCTAATGTATATATATATATATATAAAACATAGATCCATCTTGGGTTTTCTAAAAACATTATATACATTCTATTTTATTTTTCTTAATGCTTTATATATCTAATGCTAAAATTAACTAAGTTAGTGTTACAATACATTTACTATTAGGTTTATTCCCTTGTACTCTGGGTTTTATGCCAACTATGTTGATATACATTTGGTAAAATAATTCTTAATTATTTTAAGAGCTATTCCCTAGGAATATTCCTTTCATTCCTTCTTTTGAAACTATCAATTGATACAATTACTAATTTACAACATGATGAATAATGAAACTATTTGTTTTAATGTTAAAAAAACATTAAACATATATCTTGATATTCAATAGCCATTTATAAGTCTTTTTTCTTAGGAGGTTGGATAACGTGAGGTAAGCCTCTACATCGGAAGGGGAAAAGTGATGGGGAGGGCCCAACGCAGGGCGGGAAATTTTTTCAAAACCTGCAATTACTGTTGTCGGCTCTAATGGCAGGGGTGACTACCAGGACTGACTCTATAGGGGCTCTACTTAGTTAGATAGGATGGGGGGGAATTACAATTGTTGGAGTCATGGGAGGTCCTTCTAGAATCCAGGGCTATTTTGGTGATACCTTTGGATGTTTGACGATTTTAACCACTTCATGGCGTTAAAATGGTGGGACCTATTATCGAGTCTCTCTATTTTGGTGTGCCTTACTTTTGGGGGATTAAAACTTAGTTAGAGTAGAATTGGGTCTTCAGATGGAGACTTTGTCATTTTATTTGGAGGCTTTACCAACTTTGGCACCATTTTGGTGGGGTTTTTTCCATTGGATTTCTTACTCAGTGCGCTCCACATGTCATTGGTGTAACCTGTATTAATTTTTGTTCAGACCTGTGTTATGACTGCATGTATTTTCGGGCAGACGGTCTTTAACTTCTTTTATTACAGGTATTAACTGAGTCCCTCGATTAGTGGTTCTCCTCGGTGTTCAAACCCAAGTTGCCTTCAGTGGAAGTCAAGTGGCACGTCTCTAGTTGGTTCAACTACCTCCATGACGGAAGCAACCGTCAAAGCACTCATGAGTGCGGTTGATGAGGTTGCATGGGAACAAGCAGGCTTGTTTAATGTATTTGTCAAGCCTTTAACTGCCCAACTACCAACACTTGAACCCTCTTCTGATCTTTCGAAGAAAATAGTGGAATCATTTCCCTCCTCCTCTGCAGGTAGAGTTGTTGGAGTGAGGCCGAATATTGAGCGTTATGGTCTTACAATGACAGGGTGTGCTGTAACTATCGGGGCTTCAAATCTACGAGGTGGTGGAGAGACTTTTTCGGCGGGTCGGAAGCATTTTCCTAAAAGACAGTTAAATAAGAAGTCGTGGTTGCCTAATCGGGCATGTCAGAAAATGGTGTTGGGTGATGATTTCGGTCTGGAGGAAGCGGTGAGCTTGGCTTTGATTACGTTGGTGGGTATATTCTCATACTGTTCACTCTGTTTCACTCCTATGCTTAGCTGGATGGAGGTGAAATGGTCTCCCATGTTAGGATATACACCGGAGTTCTTTTTTCTCTTGCGTGGCTGGTTCGGTTTTCGTTTTCATTCGACAGAGGATGTGGAGAAAATCCTAGGTAGGATTTGGCCTTTTGATGGTGGGAGCTTAGTGCTTAAGATATGGAGTATCTCTTTTGATCCAACGTAGGAGTATTTCCATTTCAGACGCATGTGAATTATGATCCTGGGGCTTCTATTAAATTTATGGAACAAAAGTGCGTTAATGGCCATTGGTAATGCATTGGGACACTTTATCTGTGTGGATGATAATGCTCTGTGTGCGCTGGAATGAAAAATAGGTAGGATATTGGTAGAGGTTGATATACATTGTGGATTTTTGGAAACACTGGACATTCAGTGGAGGGATCAATATATTTCACAGAGACTTGACTACTTCGGGATACCGTTCTGTTGTACCCTCTGCAGAAAGAGAGGACACCTGAGAAACTCTTATTAGGGATATGAGGAGGAGGAAGAATTGGAGAACTCCCGAATCTGAAAAATGCCAAGAGTTGATTCTCCAGAATTTGTCTCGGCTGCTCGAGAAGTACCTTGCCCTGTCTCCTTAGACTCTCTGAACGACTCGGGTTCAGACACTCTTATAGGTAAGTTAAAAATTCATTGTCCTAGTCTTTTTAATACTCTCACTACTTGGGGAAAAATCGCGTTGGATGTGTCATCTCTACCTAGGACTGAATCTGTTAGCCCTCCATGTGACCCTACTCTAGCTTCTCTACTTGTTTCCGAGTCATTAGAGTACCATTTGACATATGGTTTGGGTTTCACACCCTTTAGAGATCTCTCCCTTACTTCAGGGGTTTTCAAACTTGCTCACGACTTGGTAAGGGCCCACTCTTCTTGTTTGGAACCCAAGGTAAGTCTCTCGGTATCTGTTAATCATTCTATGGATGTGGGGGCTACCTTTCCTGATTCCCATGCAACAAAGGAGATCACAGGAATGGGGGAAGACTTGGGGGGGGCTGATCCCTACTTACTTTCTAGTTATCCGGAGGCTATCCCAGGTGAATGTTCACTTAGGGAGACACTGGAGTCTTTAGTTCATCCTACTCGGGAGCCAATACCTCAGTGTCGCTTACGACGTATCAAGGTAATTGTATCTTACCCTTGTTGGGCTTTACTGATTTAGTGAACCTTTCTGAACTTCACTGTGGGGGAGTAGGATCAAGTTATGCATGGTCTAAAGGGATGGGTTTTGAGACTTCCCTGATAAAGACGAGAAGTGCCCGAAAGCAGGCCACTCTCTCGGTGACTGCACCTATTGTTAATTATTCTTTTTCTATAGACTCTAGGGTGCTTAGAGGCATGAAAGCCCTTGCCCATGCCAGACCATGATTTTTTTATCCTTAAATATTCGTGGGGTGGGAGGGCCCCTTAAACAAGCCTCCATGCCCAGAGTTTGTAGAAAAGTTAAGCTGGATGTGATCTTTTTACAAGAAACACTCGTAGATGAGGAAAAGGCACCTCACTTCATGCTAAAATTTGTTCCTAGTTGGTGTACTTGCACGGTCAGTTCTATTGGAAATTTGAGATGGATTTTGGCAGCTTGGGATCCAAATAAGTTCATGTTGGTGCCCTCATTATGTATCGGGGGTATTATGCTTAAAGGCATCTCACTTGAAAACAAACGGGATATTTTTTTTTAAATGTTTATGGGCCCTGTGTTGAGAGAAAGGTATTTTGGGATCGGGTGGCTCTGGGGGTTTACTGGACTCTAAGAATCTGATTCTTGCAGGTGACATAAACTTTACTTTAGGAGTTGGTGAATTCTAGGGTGCGGCAGCACAACTAGACAAACTTGTTGTTTATTTCATGAATATGATGTTGAAACATCATTTGATTGACTTGGTACCGGTCGAGACTGTTCCAACCTAGAGGAATGGTAGAAGTGGAAGGGACAGTATTTCAAAGGGTCTGGATAGAGTAATTGTCTCGAAAATCCTTCTAAATGATGTGGGTAGGTTTCGGTCTTGGGTGGAAATTCCTTTTGTTTCGGATCATGCACTGGTGGCAGTTCAACTCGAATTTCAACCTTTCTCGATGGAATATCCTTTTAAATTAAATCCTTCTTGGTTGAATGAGGCGGATTTTGCGCCTATTGTTTGTGATGTTTGGTGGGATCCTGGTTTTTTAGTGGAAACAAATGCTCATATCAGGTTTGTTTGGAAGCTGAAAGTCTTAAAATCTCAGATCAAATCTTGGGTGCGGATTAGATGATCTGAACAATAAGAAATAATATCCTCTCTTGAAGAGGAGATCAAGGCTACTCTTTCAAATCTACCAATATCTAGGCTTTATCCTTTAAATTCTTGCAGATTGAAGTCTTTGGAGACAAAACACAACCGTATTCTACTCATTGAGGAAGAACATTGGCAACAAAGAAGTCGTGCAGTTTGGTTAAAGTGTGGTGACCGGAATACTAAGTACTTTCATAAATTCGCTAGCGCGAAGAGGAATCATAAACATCTCTGGTATATCTGGGATGATCTAGGGAAAGAACATAGAGGATAAGAAGATCTTAAGTTAGAGGAAAACATATATTTCAAGAAATTATTTACTGAGGATCCCCATATCTCACCTGCAGATCAATTGAATCTTGTTCAATTGTTTCCTCATTTTATATCCACTGAGAATTCTACTCACATTGATAGATCGGTCACTAAACAATAAATTTTGGATATATTGAAACTCTTTGCATTTGACAAAAGTCCAGGCCCGGATGGGTGGACAATTGAGTTTTATATGAAATTATTTGATGTTGTGGGTGATGACCTAGTGGACTTGGTTGAATACACAAGGACTAGAGGGAGGATCAAAAGTTCCTTAAATTCTACATTCTTGGCGCTAATCCCAAACGAGAATAATCCTTGGACCTTTGGGGATTATAGACCAATTGTTCTTTGCAATCTATGCTACAAGCTGATTTCTAAGGTTATTGCAAATTGGATTAAACCTATTCTTTTGAGGGAGCTTTCATGTGAACAACTTGGATTCTTAAAGGGTAGGAAAATTTTGGATGCCATTGGTACTGCACAAGAATGTATTCATAGTATTAAAGCTAGAAAACAAAAATCCTTGATTCTCAAGCTGGATCTTAGGAAAGCATATGACTGTGTCAATTGGGATTTCCTTCGCATGATACTTGTACAAACGGGTTTCAGTGTTCATTCTATAAATTGGATAGTAAGTTGTGTGGTTAGCTCCTCATTTTCGGTACTGATCAATGGGGAGGCATCTCCTTCCTTCACTAGCGAACGGGGATTGTGCCAAGGATGCTCACTCTTGCCATTACTCTTCATTCTTGTTATGGAAAGCATCAGTCTCCTTTTAAAAAAGGGACAAGCGGATGGCAACTTATAAGCTTTAAGGTTTCTAGGATTATAAAAATTCTACATCTTATATTTTTTGATAACGTTCTTATCATGTCTAAGGCTTCTTTGGATGAATGGTAGGTGATCAAATCAATACTGGATCGGTTCTGTTGTGCTTCAAGATTAAAAATTAGTCCTAAAAAATTGACATTTCATTTTTCTGGGATCCATGGAGTAATTCTGGAGCAGTTCAGGACTTTGTTTTCATATAATTTTATGGATATGTCTGTGGGTTTTCGTTACTTAGGGTGCTTTCTAAAAGTGGAGAAGAGTACCTTTGAAGATTGGAGATGGCTAATTGTAAAATTTGAAAAAAGGGTCAAACAGTGGTGCAATCGGTGGTTGACACTTGGTGGAAGAATTGCACTTGCTAAATCGGTTCTTGAAACTTAATCTGTCTACTGGATGGCCCTGGCGGTGGTTCTAGCCTCTGTCCTCTCTAGGATCCATATGCTTATCTTTGAATTCCTCTAGTTAGGGGGTGGAAAGACTCAGGGAATACATCTATGTAGCTAGGAGACGATTGCAAAGCCAAAACACCTGGGTGGTTGGGGTATCCAGAATCTTTTCCTTTTTAATCGTGCTTTGGCAGCAAATTCATTGTGGCAAGTTTTGTTTAAGGAAATAATTTGGCAACAAGTGGTCAAGGATAAATATTTCCCCTATTTCTCTGTCACAACCTGGCTTCGGATAGCTTCGCCTTTACAATCTGTAGCTTCGCAGATTTGCAAAAGTTTGTTGAAGTCTTTACCAATCATCACCCAGTGGATTAGTTGGAATCCTGTCAATGGATCCTCGATCTTAATTGGTTTGGATAATATCTTGGGGATAGGATACCCTTCTTTATTATCCCTAGAACTTCGTGAGGCACTAAAGGTGAAAAACATATGTTATCTATTTCAAGCTTCGGCTCAGGTATCATTGGGTTTTGTTACCAATCAATGGAAATCTAGTGGCGACTTAGAGCCCATGGGAAATTTGGTAGCTGAATGGTTTGCTATTGTAAGGCTCTCATTATGTCGGGGATTCAACTACATGCTAAAGAGGACTCACTGATTTGGATAGGTGGTGATCTTTCGGGCTTTATCACTGTCAAAAACGTTTACAATGCCCTGGCAAAGGATTACTGGTCGACTCTTCTTATAGGATGGCGAAGACAAGTATGGACACGGGATCTGGAACACAACATAATTTTTTTTTATGGCTGGCACTGGATAATAAAATTCTTACCTAGGAAAATCTTAGAAAGAGGGGATGGGAAGGACCGAGTTTTTGTTCCTTATGTTTTAGGGATGAGGAGGCAGTTTTACATATTTTTACAAGTTGTACTTTCTGTCACAAAGTTTGGTCTACTCTATCTACAGTTTAAATTTTAATACTATTTGGGGAGGCAGTTCCTTAACACGGTGTTATGAAAATTGTCTTAAGGCGGAGAAAGCTCGGAGGAATCTTCCTACTTTGACTTGTTGGTTTATTTGGTTGGCTAGGAACACTTGTATTTTTGAATCACCTACACCTATTGTTTAGGGAGTTGTGTACCAGATCCGAGGCATGTTGGAAACTACCAGTGCTTGAATTCCTCTCTCCCATTTACCCAAAAGAAAAGAGAAACCTCTTGATATTACCATGCAAATCATATGTTGGTTTGATGGAGCTGCACAAAACAATGGTACACTTTGTGGAGCTGGGGGTATCATAAGGACTGGGGAGAACACATACTACAGGTGGACTTTAAATTGTGGGATGGGAAAAAATATTAGGGAAGAACTTCTTGGTGTCTGGGCAAGCTTATCTTTAGCACACAGACTTGGTATTGATCAGCTGCAGGTATTAGGGGATTCAAAGATAGTGGTGGATTGGTTAAATCATAAGTGTAATCTTTTTGTTTCTTCACTCTTGGGTTGGATGGAGAAGATAAGGATCCTTGTTACACTCTTCAATGATATCAAATTTAATGATATTTATAGGGAAGAGAATGTGGAAGCAGATACACTCTCCAAAAAATCCCTCCAGGTTCTGGAATGGAGGATCCACTTCAACAAATGGCAGGACGGCCAGGAGGCCCCCCCACTTACACTGCGGCTTTGTATATGATTTAGCTAGTACCTGGGGACCTCTTTATTTTCTTGGATTTTTTTTTATTATCAATGGAACATTTTGTAATTTGACATTAGTCATTTTGGACTCTCCAAAGCAGTTTTTTTGCATATTTTGGACTTTTTACAAAAGGATAGAGAAAGATTAGTAAAATTTATGTGTAATCTTTTGGAACTTTGTAGTGAAACGCGATAGGGATTTTGAAGGTAGATTCTATCCATAGTTGAAATCCACTCTTGGGCATTGTATATTGAACTCATGTACTCTATTACGAGAACACCATATATTATATATATATTTGAGAATTTTTCTTAGAAATATCCCATTTATAACTCTCTTTTTCTTAGGAATATCCCATTTATAACTCTCTTTTTCATTTATAGCTCTCTTTTTCTTAGGAATATCAGCTTTTAAAACATATATATTTGATATTTAGTGGTTAATTGCAGTTCTATTCTTTTAATTGTATTTTTGGTGAGACCGATGGAGAATATGCTAAGTGGAATGAAATTGATTTCACATCGCTTATGAGTCTTAGACTTTTTGGGAAAATAATTTGCAGATGTTTCAGTTGAAACATATCTTTATATTATTATTTTATAAAAAACAATATATCTATTATTTTATAATAGAGAATATCTTTGTTTTATTATTTTATAATAAAAATATCTCTTATCATTTAATAATAGAGATAGGTTTGTAATCATTGTCCCAAACATTTTTAATCAAAAACTATATTTTAATCTCACATTGCTCATTAGTCAAAAAGTATTACAAATTCATTTAATAATAGAGATAGGTGTGTAATCATTGTCCCAAACATTTTTAATCAAAAACTATATTTTAATCTCACATCGCTCATTAGTAAAAAAGTCTTACAAATTCCCGATGTTACAGATTGGGAAAAAGTCTTACATAGAAAATTAGTTTCCCATGGTTCCTATTCAAACACATCATTATAATTATAATCGATATGTAAAGAATTTGTAAACAGAAAAAAACTGTATTCTAAACATTCTATTTTTTGTTTTTTTTAGGCATCGGATGAGGAATGTTTGAATCTGCAGTGATCAATTTTGTATAATTAGAGTGTCCCATGGGTTTTTTAGCACACTGAATCCATTTATACATTCAGAAATGCAATTTAAACATAAAAAAATTGCGATTTTGTTCAGATTTACATCGCCGGATTCTAGCCAAAAAACCCAAAAAATAAAACATTTAACCAACACCATCTAGCATGACTGGTTAATAATACAAATTGTTTAAAAATTTATTATTTAATAAAAACGATGAGCCTAAATGGTTTCCCAATTTATCTGAATGGAACAAGATCCCAATTTTTTTAACCCTTGTTGTTTTATCACTGATATCACCTCCATCCCATCTACAACATATAGATATTCAAAAGTGAAATATAATAGACAACATTTTAATTATACATACTCGACCAACATAATGTCCCTACAAAGTAGTTTTCTTTAGAATATCCTTACAATGTAAACATAATGTCCCTACAAAGTAGTTTCTTTTAGAATATCTTTGCAATGTAGTTTTTCGTGACAATTTTTGTTAATTGAAGTTAAAAGTGAGGTCTATAGTGTAACACATACTCTCATACACACAAAACTAATTAGTGCATCACAAAACTAATTAGTGGATCAAGATATTCACTTCAATAATTATATTAATCAAGATATTCTCTTTAATAATTCTTGAAACTAAAAATTATTTCTATTATTTTAATCATTTAAAACAAATAAAAGATTCTTATGTATTTAATAAAGCAAGAGGAGGTGTGGGCCTTCGGGTAAGGAAAGGGAAAGGGTAGGCCTCAATCAATCTAGCTTCGATTGTCTCTCTCGCATAACATGTAGTCCGTTGAGTGCATAAATTACCTCACCTCTCCTAATCAATAGGTCTAGCCGTCTGTAAGAGAGAGTAATTGACCTTGACCTAAAGGAAGGCAAGCCTGCCTAAGGGCACATAAATGCATGCCCCGCCTATAATGGATTTGATTACAAATGTCTGTTTTTTAAATCATTTAAAACAAATACAAAATTCTTGATGTATTTAATAAAACAAAAGTGTAATGCATTTAACTATAAATGTAGAAAAGATAGTGATCATAAAGTTTTCCTAAGATATAATGGGAAATTTTATAATAATTGAAACATTTCCAAAACACCATGAGCCACACATATATCATAACAAAGATTTCTACACAAAGAAGGAAAGGGGAATAAGACTTAATCTACATGGAATTAATGGCAATGGACTAGAATGTTGTTGAACTTGATGAACTTTGTCCTTCATTAGTGTTGTTGAGAGTACTTCTTGTAGTGCCCAACAAATGTGTTATATCTGATTGAAATTTTGGGATGAGGCTCAGATAAGCATCCTTGATGCTTTGTAGTGTCCTCAAAATATCCATCATAGTAGGTCGTCCTTCAGGGGATTCATTTGTGCAAAGCAAACCCACATTTATTAGTTGATTGAGGCAATTGAGGTCCTTATCTTCTTCAATACATATACCGGTCATTCTCAATAGACCCATGTCCACGACTTCTCTTACTCAATTTGGAAAATGACTCCACACCCATTTCCGCAAGTCCATTCCTTCCACAAACATGTTGTGGGTCGGCTTCCTTCTAGTGAGCACCTCCAATAGTAGTATTCCATGGCTATAAACATCACCTTTTGTTGTAACTTGTCTACCCATTCCATATTCTGCATTCATAGATCATCATCTTAAGGTTTCTATTTCACAGTTTTAAATAAATATAAGAAACTCATAACATTGCTTAATATGCTATCTAGTTTAAATTATACCTGGAGGAATGTACCCTGTTGATCCTTTAAGTGCATGTGTGGAAATGAAAGTCGAATCCTCATCATTTGCAAAAAATATGGTAGCAATTCCAAAGTCTATTAAGTATGCTGTCATATCTTCAGCTAGAAGGACATTGTTAGGTTTCAAATCGCAATCGATTACTTGCATGAAACAATGATGATGAAGATATGTCATGACCTGTGCAATATCTATTTCTATATTCAACCTTTGAATCGAACTCAAACCACTTTCTTTTTCTCCATTTGGGTATAAACACTTCTCCAAGCTTCCATTTGGCATTAATGGAAATATTAAAGCTTTGATTTGGAGGTCTGAATAAGAGGTTATGATTTTAATCAAATTTCGATGTCTAACTCTACCTAAAACTTTGCACTCCCTGTCAAAACTCTTGTGAGCCCCTTCATTTTCCATATTAAGAAGCTTTATAGCAATCATTGTTCCATCATTGAGAACCCCTTTGTACACTTTCCCAAAACTACCAACTCCTAACAAGTTGGCATCACTAAAGTGATTTGTTGCAGTGATGAGCTCTGCATAGGAAATTCTTTGATGTCCCACATTTAAAGATGGTTGGACCTCTCTATGAGTACATCTCTTGTGATTTTGTCTCCACAAGATTCCCATAAACAAACAAAATACAATAGTGTCTACCACTGCAACGTATGATAACTCTTTTCAAATGCAAAACACTTTTATGTTTTTGAGTAGAGCATGGGGACAAACCTACCCAAGGTCCACATAGACCAAGATTTCCCATTAACGCAATGGCATCGAGATCTTTGAAAACTCCACCTCTAGGGACTTCTCCTGACAACTTGTTGAATGACAAATTCAAGTGGCGAAGCATTTTGAGATTTTCCAACGACTTGGGTATTCCACCCGACAAATTGTTGGAAGAGAAATCCATTTCTTGAAGACCGCGAAGTTCACAAAGTGAAACCAGAATTGGACCATCAAGGGCGTTGTAGGAAAGATTCAAGTATTCTACTTCATCACAGCTTCCAAGTGCACTTGGAATGGAACCAATTAACCCATTTGCAGAGATATCTATAGCTTGAAGCATAGTCATCTTGGTCAGTCCCAACGGCACAGGGCCTTGTAATAAATTATTGGACAGGTTGAAATAGAAAGCTAAATTTGCAAGGCCTGCAACCTCTGGAGGTATGTGCCCACTTAGCTTGTTGTGTGATAAGTCTAGCAGTGGTAAGTTCACACATTTCCCTAGACTTGCAGGTATATTACCTGATAACTGATTCATATCAAGATATAGATATCTTAGCTGTGAATCAGGGATTATTCCAGAGAGATTATTTTTCCCGAGAACCAAGTAACCTAAGCTTTTGAGTTGCCCAATTTCCGTTGAGATGTTTCCTTGTAAATTGTTACCTCCCAAACATAACCTCTCCAGCCCTTGAATCATATTAAATGAATAAGGGATTAACCCTGTAAAAGAATTGTCATCTAAACCAAGAAAATTTAAACTACTTAAGTTTCCAATATGTTGAGGTATTTCTCGTGCTAATTTATTACCGCCCAAGTTCAAGTAGTAAATTTTAAAGAGGGGGCCTATAGAAAAGGGAAAACATCCGGTGAAATAATTAGCTGATAAATCTATTAGTTATAGGATGGAAGAGTTGGTAAGATCAGTAAGAACTGGCAAGCTCGTGGTGCTACCGCTAGCGAGTTGATTTTCTCCTAAGATTAGCCAATAGAGATGCTTCAACTTACCAAACTCCGTGGGCGCTACATCGCTGAACTGGTTAGCCCCTAAATCGATCAGTTGAAACTTACTACAATTGAAGAGGGAAGAAGTAATGTTGCCACTCAGCTGATAGAGTCCCGTCAACTGGTTGTTCTTGCTACACAACTCCGCAGGAATGTTACCAGTAACCTGGTTAAGGGGTAACCATATCTGAAGATATGGTTTTCTTCTATACTAATAAATATCAGCTGGGTTAGCATACCCAGTTCGGAAGGAACACTCCCGTGAAGGTTGTTGTAATCCAAAAATATGTAGTGCAAAGAGGACATGAACATATAGTGATGGGTGAAGAGGCACTATTGCCAAAATAAATATTGGAAAGAAAATGTTCACTTGAAAGAACATCTTATTCTTACCTGTGTTGCAACATGCTTTTGTTGATACCCAACCAACTACTCAACCAAATAATTCATACTCAACACACTTTGCTAACATTACCAAGCCCATCTCCAAACTATTGAAGAAAGATCAAGAGTTCATGTGGAATAATGAGAGTGTGAAGGCATTTAACATGAGGAAATACGCCATAACTTCCACACCAATCCTAATGATCCCAAATTTTCAAAGGAATTTCATGTATTTTCTTTCGCTCCAGAAGAGACAATAGTCAATGTTCTATTACAAAAGAATGAGAAAAGCATGGAACAAAAAACAACATTTGTGAGCAAGGTGCTTAGGGACTCAAAGTTGAAATACACCACAATGGAAAAAAAAATCATATGCCCTAGTGCAATATTTGAAATAATTTATGCCTTTTTTGGGATATTCAAAGATTATTGCATACATCCCTCATGCCACAATAAAGGATATATTGGCTCAATAGGATTATCTAGGTATTCGTGGTACATGGGTATCTAGAATCCAGGAGTATGATATGGAAATCATGCCTACGAAGTTGGTGAAAGGAAAAGATCTTGCTAAGATGCTCACTGAGGAGAATAAGAAAGCATTGAAAATAGATAAAGAAGAAACCCCTAAAATGCTAGTTGTAGTTCTAGATGAGTTGGAGAGACATGAGTGGTATGTAGACATAGTTTATTACCTAAAGAGTTTAACTTGTTGATACCACCTTTTATTATATAAGAGAAGGGCCTTGAGATTGAAAGAATAAAAAATATTGTATAATCTAGGGTGGCCTTAGTTGAACAAATATATGGATGGCCTAATTCTAAAATATGTTGATAATGAAGAGGTCCAAGAGTTAATGGAAGAGTTACATACAGGATTAAGTGGTAGACATCATGCTACTTAGACCACAACTCATAAAATTTTAAGAGTGGGATATTATTGGCCAACTGTGTTTGAATATGTCCATAAGTTTATTAGAGATTGCTAGAAATTCCATCTATTCATGGGAAAACAACATCGTGTGGCCATACCTTTGCAACTAGTCATAGCAAAGGAACCTTTCCAACAATGGGGCCTAGATTTCATCAAAGGATTCAAAGAAAACTCAAGTAATGGATTCAAGTGGATCCTCACAGGAACTGATTACTTTACTAGGTGGGTTGAAGATATCCCCATTAAAAGAGCAATAGATAATGTGGTAAAGGAGTTACTAGAGGAATTAATCATCACAAGATTTTATGTCCCAACCAAAATCACAACAGATAATGCCAAGGCATTCAACTCAACTAATTTGTCTTCATTTTGTTTTGATTATGGAAATGTCTTGTCTCGCTCATCTAATTATTATCCACAAGGAAATGGCCTAGAAGAATGAAGCAATAAATATTTAATGATCATCATCAAGAAGATTGTGGGAGATAATAAGAGAATCTAGGACAACAAAATTAAGTATGATTTATGCGCAGATAGAATCACGAAGAAATATTTTATGGGGAGAAGCCCATCTGAGTTGGTGTATGGGATTGAGGTCACATTAACTGTAATGTCTCCAACCACCCAAGCTGGGAAATGCCACACATATCTCCCCCAAAAATGGACTAATACCAATATGTAACATCCCCATCTTACTGTCGAGCAATGCTACTCCAAACAAAGTGTGCAAATTCTACTCTATAACCTGGGTCTGCGTAGTAATACTTAGAGTAACGAACATGACCCCAAGTTGGGTCGCACCACACATAATTTCCTCTTCTGACATAGCTTATAATAGCGAAAGTGTAACAAAAAAACTATGCGCACAAGCATGATGAGCACCCAAACATTATTGTGCACGCAAATCACTATGAATACGTGATCACTACTCTGCGCACAACCATTCTAGTGTCACATGCAGGTTATGTTCTCCTTATGTGCATAGAATACTTCTCGTATGCACGACGAATTCCAACCCCTTGCGTGCATAGGGTATTTCCCCACGTGCATGGCCATTCTAACCCTGCCCTCAAACTCCATGACTATTAATATAAAGTTAACTTAACAGGAAAACCAATAATAAAAGTATTACACGACATGTACGTCTACAATATTGAATATTAACACTGCACTTATGTGTGCAAGCAACATTATACAAAATGACAACAACTACTTATATACAACATCATAAAAGCAATAAACCATAACAATCATAAATAAATAACACACAGTAAATTGGACAAGAACATGAAGAACACTTATCTTTTAAGAAAAGTCACCAACTGTGCTCAAGATTCAGACGTTCCTCCCAGCCATAGACATTGTTGTTCCTAAGATTTCAGCAACAGGTCACCTCCAAGTTGGGGTGTAAACTCCACCAGGGAAAAGGGATTCCTAATGCCGGTATAAGGTTTAATAACAACGAAATTAAGGTACTCACTGCTGCAAATAGTCCATGGTCCCTCATTCCCTACATGCCTGTCCCACCCCATAGAGTGTGCCCCTTCTCTGCTCAACCGTCCTTCAGCTGCCCCACTTCCCTTCCAGGGCTTTAGCAACATAATGGACATGAATTCTCAGAGCACTGCAACTAATTCCCAATGCACCATGGAACAATTCCCTGTAAATATTTCACCTAGAGAGAATGATTACGGTCCTGACAACCTACCTCTTCGACACCAAATCTCTCACTCGGAGAAAATTCTCATGGGCCTAACAACCTGCCTCTTCAACCAAAATTGGATGATGCAAGCATAATTTTCTACCATGATAGACAATTATTCATTTTCCCGAAACAATTTCAGTTCAAAAACATGAATAAAATGAATGGAATCCCCCCTAAATACACTAAGGCCAATAATATATATTACATGCATTCAATGGGACACTTGTCGCCTTCATAGTTATCTTTTATCCACTTAGTGACTCATTCCCATTCCTCGAGAACTTAGGATAAATAATTATCCATACATTATACTTTTCCGGAAATATTA
>SNQJ01S0036417.1:78861-89744 GCA_010110895.2 Picea sitchensis
TATACAATCTGTACAAAATGCGAGTTTTAATCTAAACCCGTAAAAATCAAATGTGAATTAGTTACTTTAACAACAATAATAAAGAGAGTGAAAATACTATTTAATTTTTTGGTTTCTTTTCTTAGATGTATACACTCATGAAATCAAATATTAAACCGCCTAATTGAAAAGGAAATAACAGATAGTAGAAAATGTTCTATATATAGGAAACTTCTATATTCAACAAACTAATGAAATCAAATAATAGGCTAACCTGTTATTGCATCCAATGTCTGTTCGATATTGAATATCCAACCACCTGTATCTGTTGAAGTAAACCTGCTACAGATCTTGAGATTTCCCCTAATAAATAAGAAACGATAATGCTGGAGATTGAATTAAAATAATAGAACATATAATAGATGCAGTCACAGTAATCTTATAATTTGCAAGTAACTACGATGAGATATTCTTCCTATAAGAACTTGCATGTAAACATTCAACTGAAATTAAAGATAAATCTCCTAATTTAAATTGAATAGAGAATCATTGTATGTTATATCTGAGACACGAGATATGGGAAGTATGTGAAAAGGATTATCTCAAATAACAATAAATCATGCAGACGAAAGGCTATCATCATCTATAATCATATTGAGATAAGCAGAACTTAAATTAAAACATGATACAGAAAGCTAAAGCTATAATGTATTCTGTGTCATTCAAGTCTATATGTAAATATCCATATTCTCGCCCCAGGCCAAGATGATCCAATGTTTACAAAATGACATGCTTATATAGGTTTCAGGAAACATAACTGTTTCTTGTTGATAAGATCAAATTGGTCTCAAAAAATAAAGGGGGATGCAACCACCCTGATTTCACTAAATATCAAAAACTACCAACAGTCTAATCTGTTTACTCAAAATACAAAATTGATATGGCTGGGAGATCTCAAAAAGTGGCTCATATCATCTTGGAAATCATGGGCTCCTTAATCATCCTGAAAACAAATGAAAATAAGAAGATCTTAGATATGTTTTCTATCATCAAATCAAACAATTCAAATTTTCTTAACTGGCTACAGAATCTTGCGATTCTGTAGCTACTTATAATAGAAAATGAAATCATATTTTATCAAATAAACAAAAAATACTAATCTTAATAAGAAAAATAGTTTATTCAATCAAATCGAATATCCTAACTTAAGAGTGACACAATCATGCTAAAAATTAAAAATATCATACCTCAAATCATGAAATCAAAACGTATCAAGAAATTTTGGAATTAACGATAGCTGTTGTTGCCTCTACGTTTTTGAAAATGACACGACTTGTAGTTTTCAAGCACTTATCCTTCCCTTGGATGATGGATTTAAGTCTGTTGTTTTCATTTGTAAACATATCAACTTGGTCTCTTAAAGACTTGAGTCGTGACTGTAGCAGTGGGACATCGGTATAGTACCTGTCGATCCACGATCGACACACATCACATTGTGACTGTAAGGAGTTTGCATTAGCACGAACAACATTATGGGTCAGAGAATCCTCCATGTGAATGGTAGATTTATCACAGAGATGGATACCAGGAAATTCTGGGTTGTCCTTTAGACAAGGAGGCAAATTATTAACATAGTCGTAGGGTCGGTCAGGGTATAACCCGAATGACACAGGGTCCTCTTCAGTAAGGAATTTATCAATTTCTGAGTCTGAACCTTCGCTCACTTCAATCATGCTAATCGTGTCTGTACAGGGGTTTGTTTTATTTCAAAGACTTCGAGAAATTAACCGACCAACTCTTTTGTTTTTGAAATTGACATCAACACTACCTTTTATCTTCTTTCCTGTAGGCTTCTTCACAGTTTTATAACAATCCTTTGGATGTGCAACCGATCGATTCTCCTATTGAATGACCTTAGGGTAGCTCGGGGGTTCGCTATTAGGGGAAAAATCACAGGCTTGGAGTGGTGGAGGAGAGGCCGTTGGGTTCACAAGGGTTTCCTCAACGCATGGCTTATCCACTTCTCCCAACTCAGGGCTACCAAAACCATTTTGCGTAATGAACGAGTCCCAACAATCATTTTGTGACTGTAACTGGTGCATGAGGATGATTTTAATGAGGCCATGGTGAAACAGATTTGAATCTGACCTCTGTTTCCTAAATCTTTTTCCCATTTTATACAGACTTCTGAGTAGATAATAAGGCATATTCAACGAAAAACCAATAAAACTCATAAGCAGGCATAGATGATATAGGAAAACAAGTCCGAATCACCCCTCACATGTGATGAATTGCTTCAATACAACAAGTAAATCATGCCACCTAGGTTTCAAGAATGAAATTGGCATACCTCGATCACAGTTGGTTATTTTTCGTGAGGTAAACAGTAAAGTCCAAGGGACCTTTTGGACTTTCACATTCTTGAACCATTTCTGACAACTGCTGGAAATCTCGTGGCTTGACTAAGGAACTCTTCAGTTACTTCCAATTGCACATCATCAATTTTTTCCCTACATCCATCAAAGGTTAAGGAAAACTCTTAGGCGACCTGAAGATTAAAACCCTTAAAATTTTCAATGAAAATATGCCAACCATTCCTTTCCAAACCTTCCCTAGCATTATCATATGAGAGCAGGGTTTGGACGTCGTTCCGTTCGACCCTTACCACTGGAGCCATGCTGAATGGATGGGTAATTAGCACAGAACACATAGGTAGGGTTTGCAAAAATGCAATAGAGCCATAGTCTCGAGTTTTATCAAAACATGCTGTGATGATTCAAACGATGGGCAAAGTGTTTAATCAAAACGCGTGTGAAGAGTTTGTGGAACCCGAGACCATGCTAAGGAGTAATGGCATCCTATACATTGTATGCCACCTTGGCATTGGGTACATGCTAGGACCAAAGTACTCTGAAAACATAGTGCGCGCATCATAGTTTGATTGCAAAGTTAGGTAGGTTTACAAAAATTGAATAGTTCAAAGTTTCATGAAAGAAATATGATAAAAAATCAACCAAAATTGATACAAAAAATCGAATATCAATTGATGGGGGCCTTTCGTTCATACAACCATAAATCTCTTAGGCATGATTAGAATCAAAAGGGTCACAAACAAGGAGAGCAACATGCTCATAACAAGAAACCATAATTCTATAATAAACCATATGCTTTTAATGAAATTTTAAAACAGAATAGTAACGATAGTTGTGAGTTTTCATGCTTTCAGTCATGAAAACTAAGCATGAATAGATGATAGGTAAAATGTGACGATTCACAACAGTCGTTTAGAGAAAACGCTCATAAAGAGTAATAAAATTTCATAGACCCTGTGTAGGCAGCTTATAAAAATAATAATCACATAATCGCTGCCAACAATGGCGACAAGCTGGGAGAAGAAGTTATCTCTGTCATATGAAGGAGTTTAGGTTAGAATAATCTAAAAAACTTCAAATCAAAAATAACCAAAAATCTATTTGAGCATCTCAAATAATTATAATGCAGTCTAGTTTCAGACAACTGTTATTTTTAAAGAAACGAAAACTGGTGACAATCTTAGCAAAAGAGAGCTACGATGTTAAAGTTAAAATCTTCAATACTGTTGACAAGGCCGCTGTTGCTAGCAGGCATCCATAGCCTCGAAAGGGATGTCAATTAACCCAGTCTGATATCTGTATCCTGTCAAGAAATGCCACATCAGAATGAAGGACGTTTAAGGTCAAAACATAATCCATATCTGAGAATTTTCTTTTACCCGACATTGCTTCGCTGCCAGCGGGCCTGTTCAGTACCCCAACAAAGTTATCTTGGCGTCATGCATGCATTTACCCACTACCAACAGACCTATTTAGTGTCCCGGCGGGTTTACAAGCACTTCCCACAGCTCTCTGGAAGTTTATATTATAGTCTTTAAAGATATTCAATAGAGCGGGGTGACATTGAAAATTCTAGTTTTTTAACACATCTTGATATGTCAGAGACCTTGAAATTTTTTTTAGCTGTCCTTCATCAAGATCTAGAAATAGTTTATTAATAAGACTAACTTTCAAGAACAGGGAGACATCGTTGAGTTGTTCTCTTAAAGAATAGGGACCGCGTAAAAATGATTTTTATAGATTGTCGTGAATACTTTCAATTGCAGATTGAAACCAAGAAAACGCTTTTCAAACAACAAGTCATCTTCAACAGGGCTGCAATTTCAGAGAAATACAACAATTGATGTTTCAACAACTTTCAACAGTCATTTTCGAGGGGAAATTTTTCTGTTTTCTTTGTCTGAGCTAGCCCATGGTGCAGGCATAATTGCTTCAAAAGAAAGACTGATAAGCAGAAATGAGAACCAAAACAAACCAAAAAAGAAAGACAAACAACAAATAAAGAAAAACGGAAAATATTTACGAAGGGTGTATGGGAGCGTCATCAGGCAAAGTACTTTTTTAGAGCTTGGCCATTCACCAGGAAGGTGTCTGGCTATCCCTCTAAATTCTATAAGTGAAAGGAACTGGGACCGAGTTTCTCAGTAATTAAAAATGGTCCCAACCATAAGTTCTGAAACTTAGTATGCTCTCCTTTTCCCTCATGAGGTTTGTCCCATTTTAGGACAAGGTCACCTACCTCAAAATTTCTGTCAGAGGCAGAATTGGAATCAAACCAATTTTTAACAATGAGTTGATGTTGATCCAATTTTTGTTTTGCTTGAGCCCTTACTTCCTCTAACTTTAACAAAGTGTTAATTCGAGTCTTCAAGGGGGGACAATCTTCTTCCTATACCTTCTACGATAACTGCAGAGATGGAAGAAGGACATGCGGTGGAAGAATCACTTCCCTGTCGTAAACGAGAAAGAAAGGTGAGTTATCCACAACAATTTTAGGAGTTACTCTATCAGCCCAGATTGCGTTTAACAGTGTGTTATGCCAATATTTATGGTTTTTGGAGACCGTTCTCTTGATAATTTTGATCATATTTTTATTAGTTGATTCCGCCAAACCATTGCATTGGGGGTAATAGCTGGCAGAGTACTTTAATTTAATTCCTTTTTCTAGAGCGAAATCACTCATTTCAAGAGACGAAAAATAAGAAGCATTGTCAAATACCAGGCATTCAGGGATACCGAAACACGTGATAATATTTGAATTCAAGAAGGATATTACCTGGCTGGTATTTACAGCTTTTAATGGGGCAGCCTCAGACCACCTAGTGAAATAATCTATGGTTGTTATGATGTATTTATGCTGCTGCGAGGATGTCGGATTGATTGGGCCTATAATATCCAGGCCCCTCTGCTGAAAAGGGGGATCTACCGAAATTGGTTGCAAAGGGAATG
Source organism: Picea sitchensis (assembly GCA_010110895.2). Lineage (NCBI taxonomy): Eukaryota > Viridiplantae > Streptophyta > Pinopsida > Pinales > Pinaceae > Picea > Picea sitchensis. Next base: position 84,162 of record SNQJ01S0036417.1, read on the forward strand.
CTGGTTTCTATATCCATCCAGATGCCTTTTGACAAATGACACACTTGCGACATAAGGCATGAGCGTCTTTAAAAAGGGTAGGCCAGTAATAACCTACTCTTAATACTTTATGGGCGGTGGTGTCTCCACCGAAATTCCCACCAACTTCCCCTGCATGTAACTCCAATAAGACTTTTTCTGCTTCATCTTTTTCAAGACAATGCATAAGTATTCCATCAAAATTTTGGCGAAACAAAATACCATTAATCAGTTGAAAAGAGACAGATTTTAATCTTAGTGATCTCCTTTTTTGGGAATCAAGGTGACGGGGGGCTGATCCTTGTATAAGACAAAATTTGATGTCATCGTACCAAGAATTAACAAGGTTTTGTGCACAACAGATTTTATTTTGATGGTGTTGATCTGGTTTTAACATATCAGTTTCATTTTGCTGTCCTATAGCTGAATCGACGACCAACTTGCATAAACCTTGGCCTCTTACAATTTGTGCTGGGGTGATTTCTATGTCATATTCTTGTAAGGATGTGACCCAGTTTGCCCTTTTTTCGCCTAGTTCTTTCTGTACTAACAAATTTCTGATAGCTGGGTAAGGGACAATGATTTTCATCCTAGATTTCAACAGATAAGATCGAAAGTGTTTTACTGCTTTAAAAACAACATAAGCTTGCTGATCTACTACTGGGTAATTAAGTTCTTCTTCCTTGAAGGCTGAGCTTATAAAGGCAATTGGGACTTCATTATTTTCAGTGTTCTTTTGAGTTAGGACAGCAACGTAAGATCGGTTAGAGGCAAACGTGTAGAGGGTGAAGTCTTGTGAAAAATCAGGGCTCATTAGAGAAGGAGCGTCTATTATGATCTTTTTTATTGAATCAAAAGCCTAACTTTCTAAAGGTCCCCAATGGTACTGTACATCATTTTTTATTAAGTTTTGTAATGGTCTCACCATTTCTGAAAAGCTGGGGACAAATCTCCTAACAAAGTTTATCTGTCCTAAGAAAGATTGCATGGACTTTTTTGACGAGGGAGGGGGCAGTTTCAAAATGACTTGGGTCCTTTCAGAGTCGATAATCATCCCTTCATTCGATACAATGAATCCAAGGAGCTTACCTTGTTCTACTGCGAAGATAGATTTTTTAGGATTTAAAGAAATGTCGTACTTACGACATCGCTGTAGAACAGATCTTAAATGAGCTATATGATCTCCTTTATTTTTTGAGAAGACAATGACGTTATCTAGGTAAACTACTACAAATTGATTGATTAAGCCACGAAAAGTGATATCCATCGCTCTCTGAAAAGTGGCACCAGCGTTTATGAGTCCAAAGGGTATCTTTCTATAAGCATAGGTGCCCCATGGGGCACGAAAAGTAGTTTTGAGCTGGTCTGAGGGAGACATAAGGACTTGGTTATAAAAACCATCCAACAAGGATAATCTTTCAGAGCCAGATACTTGTTGAAGGATCTGCTCCATGGGAGGGACAGGGTAGTTGTCTTTATCATACACTCGGTTAAGATTTCGGAAATCGACACATAGTCGAATTTCACCACTCTTCTTTCTAACAGGGACAAGATTAGAGACCCATTGTGTGTGCCTTACTGGGAAGATTATTTTAGTGTTTAGGATTTTGTTTAATTCCTTCTTGACTATTGGTTCAAGTTTTGGGTGCATCTTCCTTAATTTTTGTTGAAAAGGTTAGGTCTGAGGTTTCATGGGAATAATGTGTTGTATGATGTTAGGATCAAAGGTTTTTAGGTTATCATACGTCCAGGAAAAAACATCTTTGAATTCCTTAAACAACTTAATAAATGCTACCTTTTCTTTCTCAGAACACCCCAACCCTAAATTGATGCACTATGGGTTATCTTTAGTTCCCAAATTTACTTTTTCATGTGTCAAAGAGGAACTATTTGTTTTACAATTCACTGATTTTCTGAACTTATCATGAAGATCATAAAATTTTTCTAACCTAACCACAGATTTCGGGATAGAGTTTACCATGTCTGATGCAGATTCCAGGGATCTCGGATCTGGTATTACCATAAAGTCGCGAAGATTTTCGTCATGGGTACCTTCGTTGATCACTGCACCCTGGAAAGTTTCTTCCATATGCAGAAAACTTATGATTTGTTGATCGTCATCGAAGACTCTCCAATTCGTGATGTTTTCTAGGATGGACGGTCTGAACAATAGTTCGATGGAAAATTCATTCGGAAATAGGCCTTCTGCAGGAAAAAGTTTTGAAGCGACATTAGCTAACAAATCATCTTCCGAATTATTCAATCTAGGAATAGAATTTATGTTAAATGCAGAAAACTTGTTCATCAAATTCCATACCTCAGTCTGATAGATTTTTAGGTGTGGTGATAAACAATGGATAGAATTTTTTACCTGTCTAACCACTATTTCTGAATCACAAAAAATAGTCAAATTCTGAATGTTTAAATCTAGTTCTTTTCTGAGACCTTGTAGGAGTGCCTCATATTCGGCCGTGTTGTTGTTGGTCACTATAATTGCTTATTTAACTAAACAATCAAGTGCTACATAAATTGTCAACCCAGGGAAGTATGTTTATTTCAAAGGTAACCACACACTATATATGCTCAATCTCAAAAGTAACCTAGAGTTGTAGTAAAGACATATTAATCACACTTTGCCTTGAACAAACTGAAGTTCTAACTTGGATTATAGGAAAGCAATCTACCTATTGCTGAGTTTAATGTTTAAAGAAATAATTGTCCAAAGAATCCTGGATTACATTAAGAAAATAACAACCTGGAAAATAAATCTTTCAAGACACTGCAAAAGGAAAGACCAACTATTCTATAACCAGAGAACATGACCCTATTCCCAAAGAAGGAATCTTCAACACCTGTTTCCGATCACCACACTTTCATGAACTCGTTGCTAATTGAAATGATTGACACACACTCAAGACTAACTACCTCTAACAGAGAACAATACCCTATTCCCCAAGAAGGAATCTTCAACACCTGTTTCCGATTATCACACTTTCATGAACTCATTACTAATTGAAATAATTGTCATGCACTAAAGGCTAACTATCTCTAACAAAGAACAGGACCCTAATCCCCAAGCAGGAATCTTCAGCACCTGTCCCTGATCATCAAGCTTTCATAAATTCACCAAATAGGGTTGCTAACTTAAAATGATTAACAGTTACCCAAGCATGAATCATATGAAAACAATGTAACAATCAGTAAAGCAGAGTTTCAACAAGACAAAGTTTAGTAAAGTAGTGTTTCAGCAAAATAGAGTTCAATAAAGTAGTGTTTCAGCAAAACAGAATTTAATCAAGGCATGAACATAAATAACACTAACACACTATAAAGCTAATGGGTGAATCTTGTAAAGAAGGTGGGCCCTCCCTTCTCACAAGATTCCCCAGAAACAAAATGAACTTAGAGAGAAATGCTCAGAACAGTCTTTTATTCATCTATCAACTGTATCATATTACAATCTGAAGTAAAATACGTCATTTTCTGTAAATCCTTTCTTAGCTAAAACAGAAGGTCCTCTCTAATGGTGATTTCCTCTTATTTAAAGAGGAGAATCCCTTTGATACAATTTAATCATCAAATTACATTTGCACATCTGAATCCTATTCTTAGTCAGATCCGATTTCTATACTAGAATAGGGTATCCTAGTCTCCCGTAATAGAGTGCTATTACAAGTGTCGAGTGAGGTGTTGTTGTTGCGGCTGGAGTAACAGCTTCTTTATTTGTCTTCTTGTTACTGCTGTTGTATGCTGTTTTAGCATCACAAATCGCGGGCTGTGTCAGCCACAGGATTTGCGTTCTGACTGTTTCAGCAACTATTCTCAGGCAACAACGATGGTTAATGCTAGCTCAAGGTGCGACTGTTGTGGTCAATGTAACAGTTTTGTGTTGTTATTTCAACATCGTAGGCCGCAGACTATGTAACAGCTTCTTCTGTGTGAGTTGTTGTTTCAGCATCGTTGACCACGGACTGTGTAACAACTTCTTCTGTGTGGGTTGTTGTTTCAACATCGTTGACCACAGAGAGTGTAGCAGTTGCTGTTTCAGCATCATAGACCACGGAGAGTGTAGCAGTTGTTGTTTCAGCATCATAGACCACAGAGAGTATAACAGCTTCTTCTGTGTGAGTTTTTGTTTTAGCATCGTGGTCCACAGACTGTTTCAACAATAGGCCTCAATGCTAATCTGCAGTTCAAACTATTTCAACACTTATACATTTCTGATCAATGGTTAAGTACGAGAGTAATGTAAAATTCTATGCAAAACAGATTAAACATATAGCATGGATAATTTTAGGGGCTAAATTTCGCTCATGGGCTAATTTTCCATGGTTTTTGCAAAATTGAGATTTGCTATTTTAAAAATGATTCGCCCAAATTCTATAGGATAAAATCATTTTACCTTTAAAATAGACAAAATTTTATAAAAACTATATAAAATACTTACAAATTTCAATATTTTTACAAAAATATCGCCAAACATTTATAGTTGAGATATGCAGGATTAGTAAGATTCGCCAAGGTTTCTACATTTTAAAATAAATTTCCATCCTTAAAATCATCCATGACATATAGTAAAGAGAAGAGACATTGTATACCTTTGGAAAGATAGGGTAAAGTGATAACGTGAGTTTAAATGTGAGCGAAACAAGGGTGTAATGGTGGAAAAAAGTGTGAGCAAAAAGATGTATTGTGTGGTCCTAACATCCCCCCCAACTTAAAATGTTGCATGTCCTCAGGAAACTTCATTCTAAATCAGAGTCTGGATACCGACTCTGAGCGTGCAAGTTACTCAAGCAGTAGCTGTGGGAGGTGCTGTCTGTTGGAGCTCTGAACCCTTGAACGCGTTGTAACCTCTGCCAAGCTATTTTTTCGACCTTCTTGGGAAAATTATAATGAATTTGATATTTCTCTGCTGGCATCCAGAGGATAGGAAAGTGAAACTGATACCCTATCCAGATTTCAGCACATTGCTGAACACACTTGATGTAGCTAGGTACCCTGGTGATTGCTATCTCAAGATTAGTGGGGCTGAAGGGATTGTGTTCTTGTCTTTTTGGAGTAGATTGTTGCCAAAACATGTTATTTGCTTGTAGGGCAACAATCTCTGTGGATCTGATGAACTATTGACAATCATGAAGCACTGTTGTCTGTAGTTGCTGAATGTGTTGAGTCATCCTTGGTTTCTTTAAAAACTGATAATACTTTGTAACAAAGGTGGCAGCATTTTGTGGTTCTGGCCTTATCCAGAGAAGGTAGTTATCCTCGTTATGCTTGGTAGCTAGGAAGTCATCCTACCATATAATTTGATTTTTAAGGAAGGAGGTGAGTGCCCAAATCTGGATGTCACCGACAAGAGGGTTAAGGTTAAACTGTCGGTTCTCAGGGATGGCCTCATTATGAAAATATGTGTCACAGAGAAGGTGATGATCCATAGCAGAGGCTTCTACAAAGGATTTGACAAAATCTGCTGGATTTAACACTACATGGGGTCTGCCTTCTATGATTGATTTGATCTGAAACCATGTAAGTCATTCCATGAGGAACAAAGAGTAATTGCAGGAT
>SNQJ01S0036417.1:113523-138602 GCA_010110895.2 Picea sitchensis
ATAACATGTATACCACTTTTTATAATGTTTTGTTAGGATTCAAGGTCTTCATATTCAGGCGAGAACTCTTCCTTATGGAATATCTTGTATATCTCATCATACCATGGATAATGTTCCCTTCCATTGAATAAATTCACATCCATTGCCAAAATATTGTCTCGACTCTTGACAGTTGTTGGTATATTTTCCATACGATTTTTTCCCCTTTTAGTCTGTGGACGCGACATGTTGTTGCTTTGATATTATGTAATAATTAAGACCAAAATAATTATACCATATCACTATTATCAACATAAATGATTAAAATCAAACCATACACATACATGTTACTCTTGAATTCTGCATATGCCTTGGGATATCTTGATGCTACAATATACACATCCCTCACAAACTTACAAAAGACAAATAATGCATCAATTAGGGTTGAAAATAGGTTTTATGCACTTATAATTTACCCCAAACCTTCTGAAATTAATTACAAGCAGGCTACAACCTATATCAAGGTGGATAAGTACATTGCCATTAATACACTCAGAAGGATATTTTCTCCAATTTTTGTGTATTGGATGCATGGCGTTGGAACATGGTGGTCTAGATCTTAGATTTGAAAAATATTCCTTGACAGTGTTATTGAGAAGGAGCTATCAGGATGTATCAAGGTCCTCATGCCTTCCCATGGAGATTACCAAAGGAATATATGTTTCTCATATTAGTGATTGTGCCAATAATGAGACGTTATATATTTGCATGTGTGAGCTATATTCATCATGTGCGTTAAAAGCATTAACCAAGATTAAGGTTTTATTTACCTTTAATTAAATTCATTGGGATGAGTTGTCACAAAGTAGGGTACTTTGAAAATTTAACCCCAACAGGAGATCCCCCAATAGTATTATCAAAGAGGATCCATTCAGAAGGAGTTTTCAGAAGGAAACACGATGTGTGGTTATCACTTGTTTCGATGGGATTTTCCTAAAGGAATATTCAGCATCTTGAAAATCGTGTTACCATGAAGGAGAATTATATGCGAGGAATATTAAATGCTTGGATAAATTTACATTAATCAATGAGCTATTGGCTTGAAAATAATATAAACAATTATGTGAGGGACCTACCAACACACGTCTGACCCCAAACTGATCGTATTATTTCTTTTGGACCAATCACTTCTTGACATGATGTCACAAGGTCAATGCCTTATGACATAGTGGGGCTATTGTACATTGGGAAAAATTCATCAAAGAAACTCCATTGGAATCGATAGTGTGCATAAAGTGTAATCCTTGTTGATGAAGGAGAAGTCGATAAAGAAAAGTCCAAATACTGTTGGTCTTTGGATCTCAAAATGTTCCTACAACTATTATAAGTTCATTTTCGATAAGACCCAAATAGAAAGGTATTCGATAGTCTATAGGCTTTTGGATCTCAGAAAGGGATTCAATAATTGCATGTTTATTAATCCCGAGTGGGGACGTCTCGATGAGGAGTGATATAATAACCCTTTGTTGTGGTCACATGAATAAATATTTTCCTTGTAATCGTAACACAGTTCCCAAAATGAAATCATAGTTTATTCATTGGGGAAAAAAGGCTAGAAAAGGTAGGATAGAATTTCATAAGATATTTGAACATCATATCATTCTTTGGTTAACCCCGAGATTGCATGTATAAAATAACAGTTTCATGTACCAGTACCAAATCAAGTTAGTTGTGATATAATTCCTTACTGGAAAATTTTAATAGGGGGAGCCATTGAAATGATATGGGACAGAGAATTTCAGTGGGTAGTTATGGGGCACAACAAGTAATATATATGTACATGATTCTATATGGTAATATTTTGATTACATTTTTTAACTCATGAATATTATTTTGTTAATAACATGTGTTGAGTTGTGTTAGGATAAGAAGGAACATGAGGAACTCCATCAATGGAGTTGTTGATGACATGTGACTTAGAAAATAGGCCTAAGGATAGATTATCCTTTGTTAAAATTGATTTCTTAAGCAAGATTACATGATGTATGACATGTAGTTTTATGATTTTTTGCTAACTTGTAATCTTTGAATCTAGATGGAATAATTTATTAAGTGCAAGGATATAAGGCAATGCTAACTATGAATAATATAGGGAACTTGTGACCTCATATGATGATATTAGTGTGCATGTGAGATGGACTTCGAAATGGGAGTTATATTGTGCAGGCCCTGATATGGGCAACCAATGATATTGCTTAACTTGCTTATGATTAGTGATGATTGATTGTGTAGAGTTATTTAGTATATGTTTGTACAATATGTAGGACACTCATTAAAGCCTTGTAAGTTGGCCATATTATGGTTGTGGGACACACCAGAGAGGTTTGGTTTGTGTTTCTTGTTGGGTCACCATTTTTTCATTATTTTTACCGCCCAAGTTGTCCCTTTGTGATCATGTTGTTTCATCCTTTGTTAGGTACCATATCTATTATATTAAGTAGAAAATATAAATATTGTAGAAAATACCATTGGAACAACAAAATGTAGAGAAAAACAATAAAAAATGATACCTTTCTTGACATAAATCAATGTTCACTTGCTTCTTTGAGGGGCAAACCTTCAATAGAGCAATGCTCTATTACAATATTTCTCAATAAAAAGATTTATCATGCCTCCTACTCTTATTTATACTAATTCTTTATTCTAAAGAACATTATAGAAAAAAATATTTCTAGAAGCAAAAGCTTCTATTAGGTCTTCTTACATTGACTTGTTCATATTTATTAAATATGCCTTATTAACTAATATCAGCCTTTATTACATGGAAAATAGATTATTCTACCTATGTGAGGGGTTAGGGACATTAGTTCCCTAACATGCCCTCCCCCTTGAAGAACATCCTTGTCCTCAAGGATTGAGATGAGTAAATTGTTACATAATGGTGGTCGGCTCCCAGGTGGCATCTTTTGGCATTGTATATTTCCACTGAACTAAAACATCCTTGATGGTGCACTGATGGAGACAATGATCTCACTGGTCCAAGACTACTTGTGGCTGCAACTAAATGGAACCTTATTCATCCAACTCAAGGATATTGGTTTGAGTTTAACACTTAGTTCCAATCACTTTTTTTAAGCATGAGACACGAAAAACAAGTTGGATCTTAAAATGATCATGTAGAGCCAACTGGTAGGCCACGGGTGCCACTTGCTTGAGAATTGTATAAGGACCATAAAATTTGGGAGTAATTTTATGAAAATGTTCAAATTTTATTGATGTCTACTTATAAGGTTGTAGACAAAGAATCACTTAGTACCCTTAAGAAAATTGACATTCAGAACGAACCTGATCTGCTTGTTCCTTCATGTGATTATGAGCTAGGACCATTTTTTTTTAGGGTATGGAGAATGGCCTCTCGGACTATAATATTTTTTTAAACCTCCTCAACCTTTGAGACATATGGAATGTATGGGAGAACCAACATTGGCTTTTTTCGTGTAGATTGATTCAAAAGGAGTCATGTGAGTAGTTGTATGGTAAGATGTGTTGTACCACCATTCAGCTAGGGGTAACCATTGATCCCATTGATGTTGTCTCTCAGATGAAAAACATTGCAAATATGTTTCTAAACACTTGTTGAAAACTTCAGTTTGACCATCAGTCTAGGGATGATAAACGATGCTAAGATGCAATTGGGTTCCCTAGATCCTAAACAATTATTGCCAAAAATTGTTGGTAAAAGTTGGATCTCTGTCAAAGACAATAGAATGAGGCATGCTATAAATTTTGAATTTCATCCACTATGGATGTAGTGAATGGGTGTTGAAGAGAAAAAATGAGCATATTTGGAAATATGATCGAATACCACCATGATGACTGACTTATTTCCTGATTTAGGTAAGCCACCAATGAAATCCATAGAAATATCCCTCCAAATAGCATGGGGAATCAGAAGCAGTTGGAGTGTTCCTGGGGCTTTGACTGTTTCTCCCTCATTGCATTGATAGACATCACATTCAACCAAAAATTTATGGACGTCATGTTTCATACCATCCCAGAAAAAATAACGTTTGACTCTTTCATAGGTTTTGGTAAACCATAAATGACAAACTGTGGGTGAAGCATGACGCTTAGAAAGCATTGTAAATTTAAGTTGTTATTGTTTTCTTAAATATAGACAACCTTGGTAGTGAAGCTCTTCATTGTGCCAAGAGTACCTTGGAGAAGCTTGAGAATGGTGTTGTAATTGTTGGATTAGGCAAGAAATTTTGGGGTTTCGCAGCCATTCTTGGCGAACAACTTGGAGCGAATAGAGTACAATGAAGGAGAGGAACCCTTCTTCTTCATACTTCCTGGAGAGAATGTCAACAACCACATTTTTTTTTCCCTTCTTGTAAATGATCTCATAATCATATCCAAATAGCTTGGTCACCCATTTGTTTTTTCTCTGGGGATGAAATTCATTGTTCCAGAAAATACTTGAGGCTCTGATGATCAATTTTAATTTGGAATCATTTCCCCAATAGATAAGGATGATAGAGATCCATGACATGTAGAATAGACAACATTTCCTTTTCATAGATCGATTGGCCCAAATGTCTCTCTGAAAGTTGTTTGCTAGTGAAATCCAAAGGATTTCCATATTGCATGAGGACTACCCAAATTTGTTTCCCTAAAGAATTACATTCTAGGACAAAAGTCTCGGTGAAGTTGGGAAGTGTCAGGACATGAGTTGTGAACATAGCCTTTTTTAAGGCGTGGAAGGATTGATGAGTGGATGGTGTTGGCACATGGTTGTAAGATCCTAGGTTCAAGTTATCTAACAAACAAAACCCTTCATACACTGACCCTTTTGGCATCACTTGCATGCAAGTGAAGTCTCACCCAAGGCATCTATTAGGGCTGTAGGAACCAAGTTTTTGTAGTATTGAGGGAATGGGAGGTGATCATATTATATATTCTTAATTATCTATTCTCTGCGCATTATTCTTTGTGTTATTCCTTGATTAGTTGGTTCAATTATACAACACCATTATACTACAGATTGAAACATAAACTATTCATCATAACATTCATAACAACTGCAAAATGATCATATACTAACCATATCTAGTCTAACATGAATAAAGAGAACATTCATGATAAATCACATAAAAGGGCAAGAAGACACAGTAATTAACATGGTTCACCCAACTTTGGGCTATGTCCACAACAACTGGCTTCTTTATTATTCGTTTTGTAATCATCTCAAGCTTGTGCACTGCACTTACAATAGATATATCATGCTATCTCTCTCTCCATATTTCCTAGTCACTTTGTAGTGCAAGACTCTCACTATGACTTCTCCTTAAACAATAAGACATAGACTCTTCCATTCTTAGTCTATTCTCTCACTCTCCTTGCTCGGTGTCAACAACAAGAAGCAACAAACTATTCTACCTAACCCATTACATATTTATACATGGATTCTAGGGCTCAAACCCCTTCTTGTTTAAACCAAAAACCCAATTACAAATAATTATGACTCATTACAACTTGAGTTGTCTCATTGTTCGACCATGCTTTTCCTTCTTTTTCATCTGCATGTTGCTTTTGCATTCATGACTGTTATTCTTCCTTCTTTGGCACATCTTTCTGCTTTTGCATGCAGAAATGATGTCCTTCCTTTTCACCTGCTTTATCTTCCATACTTATTCCCTTTCTTTATTCTCTGCTAAGGATGATTTTACTGCATACTTCAATCCTAAATGTTCCCTTATTGCGCACTCTAGTCTTTCCTTCTCTTCTTTCTTCTGTTGCTACCCATTTATTTCATACTTAGGATTTTCCTCAAAATTGTATCCAAAATGCTTGTCCAATAGGCCCCCAACATTCACATATGGCTCATATTGAGCCACTTAGGCCTATTGGGTCACGCTCCTCCATGTATCCATGAACTTTTGGGAGGTGTCCTTTGTTACTTTTTCCTCTATTCCCAAAATCTCCTCTACACCCTACGTAGTCAGGGTCGTGAATTTATCTTCAGTGTTGTGCATTGCTTGCTTCACTTTACCCCATGTAACTACTAATTCCCCTATCACCCTTAGTTCTTATTCTTGTAGTGGTCCCAATTGCTGCTGGAGGATCTTATGTTGGTCCCGTATTTGTTCAGTTTTTTCTAGATTTGTGCACTTTCCTCACAGAGTTTTGCACATTCCTCATCCAACTTCTTGATATGTGCTACTGCAATCAGAGAGATTCTCTATCTTCCTTCTCTTTCCTCTGGTGGTGTTCCCAACGTACTGCACGATTTCAAGTCCTCAATGCTTGTACAAAAACCTTTGATGACTTCGTTGATTCTCAAGACCTGTTCTTCCATTATGGCCTCTACTACTATTAGTACTTCGGGGATCTCCTTATACAACATTTGCACAACCGTTTGTATCCGTTGTTCCATTTTCTCAGCCCCATCCTTTTCTTTTGATACTTTCTCTACCTTTTCCTTGGATTCATTCTTCTCCTTCAGCACTCTGTCAACTTTTTCTTCAAATTTTCTCTTCTCTTGTAGAGCATTTGTATATTTTTTCTCTGTTTCTGTCTTCTCATCTGTCACCTTGATCAATTATCTGAATGCTAACTCTGTGTGGAGCCTTAACTCCTTCATAATACCTATCTACAATATTTGTAGTACTTGTATAGGAATCTGTGACACCAATATGTTCAAGTGACTGAGTGTTTTCATCTGTTCTTGCAGCTCTGGAGTAAAGAAATGGACTACATTTAACTTGATCTCCAACAATCTGCACCTGGATGCTAACTTTGAAAAGAATGGATTGGTAGTCCTTATTTATTCAATTGGTCTTGTTGACGAGCCTTCACTTGAGACTTTCTATGGTGTTATCTACACTGTCTCCAATAGTTGTTGTATCGAAAATAACTGGTGTTGTACATTTTGGTGATGTTCATTCTTTTTCCATGTTTCTACCTACATGGCCTCCTTTGCGGCATGTCATACTTAGTAGTCGATTCTATCCATGCTTTAAATCACGTAATATCCTGTTAAGTCTCTAGCATTTGGGTGGTGATGCATCGTGAATGCGTTACTATGTGCTTGATTGTGTCAAAGTAGACATATAATGTAACATTGTTATCTACTTGTCTCCTTTTGTTTGTAATATTCCATAGGTTTTCATACCGCACAACTGCATTACCTTTGTTGGTTGTTCTCAAACATTAGTAATCATCGGGTTCCTTCCATCCAAATAGTGCAATCAGGATGAGAAGCCATGCATAATGGAACTCTGTGCCTTTGTCCTGGGCTTATATGCAGTCTATCAAAAACCAATTTACCAAAAATGTGGCCCAATTCATTTGGACCCCCTATGTGTACCTTTTCGTAGTTGTGATTACTACGACCAACACTTCATCCTTGTGGCATTTTATCAATATTTTTTAGGCTAATACCCACATTGTAAACCACACAACATCATCACTTATGTTTGCAACATCCAACCCCCTCTTCTCACTGAAGGTTTGAAACTTATATTTCATAAATTCCACTAGTGCTTTCTCCCCTACCTTATTTGTGAACAGTGTTGTCGAATCCTCTCCTTCTTTCAACAAGCCTATGATCCACACAATTAGTTGTGTATGAATAGGTACTAGTTGGTATAACCACAACATTCCTTTGTGGATGCAACTTAGTAGCATTTAGACACAATCATTTATTTCCAGACTTCGGCCAAAATGTGGTATCTCTAGAAGATTTAGTATTCCTGATCTCTCTAGCCCTGTCTCCCAAGTCTATGGTTCAAGCATGATTGATCATGTCCCTAGTATCCTTTTTGCACACAAACAATTCTCTCGTTCCATCTCGGGAAACTTTTGTTCATCCATTATTTCATGGTCTACAAATTTCAAGGCAATAATTTTTCCTAGCATGTCCCCTTCGATAATTACACCAGGTGGTATTTCTAGCATGAACGATGGGTATTTTCCATCTATGGGTACTCTAAATTGTGGCACAGTGTCTTTCCTTGGCGGTATATAGTCCCTGTGAAATATCTGTTGCGAAGCCCAAGCTCTGGGTGTTTCCTCGAACACAGGTGAAACCGATGGTCTTTTTTTTTGCTTACATGTTGCAACTGTTGGTGCCCCAACTTTCAGTGGTGCCAATGTTCTCTGCAATTGAATTCAATGATTGTTCTATGTTGGTTCTCGTTCAGCAATGTTTCATCTCTGGTTCGCTCTGTATGCTCAAAACTCTTATCAAACATGCAAATAACCTTCCCTGTCGGGCCCTTATGCACTTTTATAACTCTTCAATAGCTGCATAATTTCTTTTGTGCCAAATGGAAGTGTCGAATCCGATTAGAATATGAAATCAATACATTCCTTACTATGGCATTAATGCCAAATTCGCCACTTGATGGTTCCTTCGATATTCCAGACTATCTCGATCCTTGGCGACGCCTTCTATTTATGACTATCCATCTCCAGTATGTTTCATCATTAATGGCTTTTTATTTGTCGTTTCCAACATAGTTACCAACTTAATGAGAACTCTACAGAGTTCTCGTTTTTCCGGGGGTCACATTTCTTACCCTGTTTTTAAAAATGGTGCTACCGGTAGCACCCCCTAACTTTTTAGGTGGTATTTTGACATTTTAAATTTTCTGATCCATAATGTTTTCACATTATTTTTTTTAAATGCTTATTTTTCATCTATTTTCTATTTTTTCTATTTTTTTTTTTCAACAATGTTTTTAATCTTTTTCCATGCTTCTTTTAATCTTAAAAATATTTTTTACCATTTACTTTTTTGAAATTAAGTTTTTTCATACAATTGTGTCTCCTTAACTAATTTATAGTTCCATACTTTTAAAATATAGTGGAAAACGTCATTTTTAACACATGGTTTACCTTTACTTTAATACATAGAAAATAATTGTAGTTAAATAACACTATTTTTGAATATTTAGCAAAACAATATACTTTGTTTTTTTTTTATAAATTAAAAACTAAGAAAAAAAAACATTTTAAATTAATTAAAATAAAAAATTTCAAAAGACAAATTTATATATGAAAAAAATAAATAAAGAAAAACTTAAAAAACTAAAGAGAAAAAAATTAAAATCATATATAAAAACTAAGAGAGAATAGGAAAAATTAAAAAAAGGTAAAAAACTAAATTTATAGCCAAAAACACTTTAAAAAAAAATTAAAAAAAAGGTAAAAACTATTCTTATAGCCAAAAACACTTTAAAAGTTAATATATATATATATATATATATATATATATATATATATATATATATATATATATATATATATATATATATATATATATATATATATATATATATATATATATATATATATATATATAAAACTAAATTAAAAATCCTAAATAAACTTTTAAATACAAAATTTAAAGAAAAAAAAAAAAAAAAACAATTAAAAAAACCCAAAATTACAACCAAAAACTAAAACTTTATATCAAAAACCTTTAAAAACAATTCTAAATATAAAATTTTATAAAAAATTAAAAGAAAAATTAAAAAACTATATACGAATGCTTATATATATAGTTTATATATAAGTTTATATATATGATGGAGGGGCCACTCTGGGTGATGTTGGGTATCACCCCAACCCCTCCCCTCTGCGGGCTAGGCCGGGTTACATGGGCCACGGGACACAACCCGCCTATGGGTTAGGGGCACTGGCCTCGGGACTATCTCATTGACTGGAGGGATCGTGGGATGAGGTCAAGTATCGCCTCTAGCTCTCCCTGTATTTGGTCCAGTCCCACGATCACCCACAATACTTTGGGCCAAGCCCTCAGAGGGGGCTAGGTGATTCCTAATATCACTAATTTTATACATGTAACTATATATATATATATATATATATATATATAATAGTTACACATATATGTAACTATATATATAATAGTTACATATATATGTAACTATAATATATATATATAGCTAATTTTTTGTTTGCTAAGGTTTGTCCATGACTTCTATGGACTATCCCCAGGACTTGATAAACTGCAACTGAGCATCTAAGCCGCCAAAATCACTCTGGGGATAGCACTTGGCTTGAGTCACACCCACATGTAGGTTCAAAACATGAGGGGTACAAAAAATAATTGTAGTTAATTGTAGTCCCTCATGTTTCAACCTCGTGGACTTTAACATCACGTAATGCCTTGCACAACACACTCGCCACCCATTGTCCTGACACTGGACTATAATTTATATAGTTATATTAAACATAAAGTTTAATTTTCTTTAAAAGAAAAAATAATGAAATTTAGTGTTTTAATTTATTTTTAAAATGTTTTTAAAAATAAACTTTTAGCTTAGGCACCTAGTATTTTACATTTTAATATTTTTAAATTTGGTTTATTTTTATTTTTTACATTTCTTTGTTTCTCCATGGAAATTTTAATTTTTCATATCCTTTCATTGTTTCTTGTTTTCCACCTTTTTAATTTGCCTTTGGAATATATTTTTAATGCTTTTTTCTTTCATTAAAAAATATATAAATTTGTGAATATTTCTCCTTTCTTTATTTATTTTTAAATGTAAATTAAAAAATAAAAAAAATTAGTAAATAAATTTTCAAGTGACCATTTGGGATCCAATTTTGGGTTTTTTATTTGCATAGGGATTTGTTGTCAAGACCACCATTTCAATTAGATCGTAATTAGCTGCAATTTTAATGTTCAGAAAAAAACATTTTTCTTTAGGTAGTGTCACTTGTTCATTTAGGTGTTGATTTGAAGGTTTTTCTAAGAAACTATTTTATGTTTTAAGGCCATGCTTGAAAAAATTTGTAATTTTGACCTGGTTAGAAAAATGGTGCTACAGGTAGCACCACGTTTTGATTTGGGGGTTGATTTTAAAGTTTTTCTGAGAAATCATTTGATCTTTTAAGCCCATGCTTGAAAAAAATTGTAATTTTGACCCGGTTACAAAAGAAGGTGCTACCGGTAGCACCACCTTTTGATTTGGGGATTGATTTTCTTGTTTTTAATGCAAAAATATGGGTTTTAAGGGCTAGAGTTCTCGTTTGGAGGTCATAGATCTCATTAAGTTGGTAACTTTGTTTTATGTGCTTTAATGCCCTTAACGGTTCTTGTCCCACACTTGAATTTTGTGTTCCCTTAACTGAGTTTGTCTTGTTTCTGGTATATGTGTGATACCCCCTTTTTCTATGCAACACTTGTTCCTGTCTACCTTTGTATTTCTTCTTGTTTTTCCCCTCTTTATCTGTTTTCTTCCCTTTTTTCTACTTTTTGTTTGTTTTCTTCCTTTTTCTACTTTTTGCTTGTTTGTCGGTGTTTTACCTCCCTACTATAGTACAACTACTATGATACATGTGTTCTTGCACAATTTAGATTAATGTGCAGGCGATCGACCGTCTCTATAGATTTTGAGTCGACTTCCATTCACCAAGCCTCCCAGGGATTCTCCATTCAAGGTTTCCAACTATGCAACGCCTACCTCTATCACATGCTGAATCACATATGGTCCTAACTAGTGCATTCAAAACTTTTCCAACTGTTGCATGAACTTACTGTTGTAGAGTAATACTAAGTCTCCCACTTGAAACTTTTTTTGTTTAATGTGTCTATCATGCCATGCCTTCTCTCTTTCCTTTTGATCTTGTTGATGGAAACCCAAGACAAAACAATCTTCCTCAAGCTGTAACAACTATGACATTCTCTCCTCCACTACGTCAGAGTCCAAACAATAAGTAATTGTTTCAATGCATAGGCTAGGCACAATAAATTCCATTAACATCAATGCTTCTTGTCCATAGACCAACCTAAAAGGTGTCTGTCCTGTCAACATTTTTCTTATGGTCTTGTAGGCCCATAATACTACAGGAAATCTTAAGTTCTAATCATATCTACCTATGTTGCATATCTTTGTCAAAGCATTCTCCAAAATTTTATCTAAAGCTTTTATTGTCCCATTAACCTTAGGATGATACGACGTACTCTTCTAGTCATGAATTTGAAATTACTTTTTCAATGATGCAATTGTCTTATTCAAGAAGTGTGTTCCTTGGTCACTAAGTAGAATGTGCAGAAATCCAAATCATTTGACTACATTCTCAAATAGAAACCGCATGACAATCTCCATGGTGTAGTATATGACTGGTGCTTTTTCTACCCATCTGGTCAAATACTCTGTCGTAGTGATTATGTACCTAGATCTTGATCTTCTTACTGATGGGTTGATTGGTCCAATAAAGTATATTATTGATTTATCAAACTCTTGCAATGTAACCTATGGATGTAAATACATCTCATCCCTCCTGGATGGGTTTCCCACCCTTTGAAAAACATTGCATGTCTAACAATATTCTTTATCATCTTTATGAAGTGTGGGCCACCAAATCCCTCTGCACAAAATATTTTGTGCAGTTTCTTTACCTACGTAGTGTCCTCCTACAATCCCTTTGTGCGCTTCTATGAGTATCATAGGACTTTCATGCTCCAACAAACATCGTCTCAATATTCCATCTGCACCTAACTTGTATAAGTTCCCTGCAATCAACTGATAGTCAACTGCTTTAACCACTGATTGATTCTTCTGTGCAATTGTCATTTCGGACAGGTCCATTCCTGTACTTATAAAATGCACTATGTTTGTGAAGTAGTCATCCACCATTTTAACTACAAATAGTTGTGCATCTGGAAAGTTGTCATCTATTTTCCCTGCATCTTCTCCTGATATTATGAACAATAAATGATCTGGTCCTGCATTCAACTTCCTTGGTTCACAACAACCTCAAAATCATACTCCTAAAACAATAATAACCACCTACATGTTCTTCCCCCCAATACTGTCTTGTTCACTAAGTATTTCAGTGCAGAATGGTCTGTATACATCTGAAAATAAGAGCCTGATATTATTCACGATAAATGATCTAGTCCTACATTCAACTTCCTTTGTTTCACAAAAACCTCAAAATCATACTCCTAAAACAACAATAACCACCCGCATGTTGTACCCCCCAACACTGTCTTGTTCACTAAGTATTTTAGTGCAGAATGGTCTGTATACATCTTAAAATCAGAACCCAATAAATAATCTCTAAACTTATGTAGCACATATACCATTGTCGATTCTTCTCGTTTTGTGGTAGTATAATTATTCTCTTCTATGGACAATGTCCTACATACAAAAGAAAATGGGTGATCTATGTCTCCTTCCCCTATTTGAGATAATACTGCACCCAAATATATGGATGATGCATCTACATGAACATGGAATTCCTTGTTCCAATATGGAAAGATCAAAATTGGTACAGTGTTTAATTTCTTCTTTAATGTGTTCAAACCCTTATGAAAGTCCTCATTCCACTGGAACTTTGCTCCCTTCAACAATTTCTCCATAGGTGTTTGAATCTATGAATAACCTTTGACGAACTTCTTGTAATATCCTATATGACCGAGATTTTCCCTCAACTATCTTACTGATGTAGGTGGATGTAAATCCAAAATCACTACAATCTTGGCAGGATCCACTAATAAGCCTTCTTGTAGACCACATGGCCCAAAAAAATTCCAAAAGGCACGAAAACAATACATTTATTCAAATTCAATGAAATTCGAAATTGTCTACACCTATCCTACATTAACCTGAGCACTTCTATGTGATACTTCAGTAGACTAAACACAATCCAATAATCTAAGTATACTTCAAGGAACTTATGAATAAATTCCTTAAAAGTTGCAACAACAACTCTTGAAAAAACTGTAGGTGCATTGTTCATCCCAAAAGACATCACTCTGCATTGGTAACTTCCCCACGCTGTCAGAAAAGTAGTCTTATACCTGTATTCATGCGCAATCTTTATCTGATGGTATCCTGAGAAACCATCTATGAAAGAATAAGTCTCTTTCCCTCCTACATTCTCTAGTAGTATCTCATATGTGAATGGTGTTGGGAATGGATCATGCATACATGCATCATTTAGCTTCAGATCTATGCAAATCCTGATTCCACTTGTTTTCTTATCTTTCACTACCAATGGAATTATCCATTCTGATTCCACCATTATTTCAATGGTCCCTGCTACTAACATCTTTTCTATCTCTTCCTTCACCTTATCTTTATACTTCATATTTAACCTGTAGGGTATCTGTCACACTGGTTTAGCATCGGGTTTCAAAGGGATCTTTATCTCACCTAATTACCCAACAATCCCCTTCATCTCTTAGAATGTAGCTAGGAATAGATCATGATACTCGTGCAATAGATAAGCAATCTTCTCCATTCTTTCATCATTCAAATAATCCCCTACCTATGCAAACTTTGGATTCTTTGTCATCCCAATGTTTACCTTCTGTGTATTTATTGGTTGTGTGTATGCAACAGACTCAGCTCTGGCCCTTCTACTACACGTTCCCCCTCAGTTTCAATTACTTGCACATTCCTAGGATCTTCCGCATCATGTTCTTCTTTAGTGACATTGTAACAATCTAGTAATTCATGGACAGTCATAGAATCTTTGTGTGCATTGAAAACATGTACCACCTCCATCGTCCCTTCTCCTAAGAAGATCTTGTTTTGAATGACCTATAATGTTGCATCTATTAGTGGAGATTCGTGTTCAAAAGTAAAAGTTACTTTGAACCTTTCAACCAACTCATCCCAACTTGCTATTTTGTTGTGCATTTCCATCTCCAAGTACCAGTTCTTTGGAATTGTATCTAGTGTATGTATAAACATGTGCATCCATTCCTTCTTCGGTATTGAACTCCCTATGGTTCTTCACTACTCAACATGACCTATTGGTTCATTTATCCCTGTATACTTCTATGTAATATTCTCTACCTTGGTACCAAATATCAATTGCATTAGTATTCTACATTGCAACCAATCTTCCATCCTCTCTTTATGTGCAACCCACCATCTGGATGGAGTAGCTTTTAGGACAACATCTAGTGCCAACAACCTTTGTTGTTCGGGTACCTACAACTCAAACAAATTTATAAAAGAACTGATATCAGTCAATCCATCATACATGGGTGGATCACATAGCTCCTTTCTAATCCAGTGCAATGATTGAGTTATGTGTGCACATTGTCTAGTTGATACCTCATGCCAATGTTCCAAAACTTCCTTTGAATCTGATGCACATGAACTAATACTTATCCAACTTAGCACACCATCTACAATGGGGTTTGTTATCTCTCCATGATTCCTTCTCATGTTGTAGCTTGAAGAAGCCTGGTAACTTAAAGTGTGAATGATTTGGTGTTTTGTGTTTGGATCAAATGGGAAATACTGACCTACTGGATTTGTGTCAAGATAGTCAAATGTGTACAACTAGATGAGACATTGCTCTCAAGAATCAATAATCATATGGATAGCTTACTGGTGGGTGAAGAAGGCTATGCTTATTAACCAGAACACACATGTGATGGGTTAAATAAGATAGTGTTGATTAATTATTAAATCACAGTTTATGAATTGACAAGCAAATAAGATAAACGTAGATCAATAACAACCATGAAAGTACAAGAAAAGAAAGAAATGGAAACATGACATCAATAAATGAGAGGAACGTGTGATCTATATTATATCATAGAAAATGTCTATTATAGAAATGGTGTAGTATCAGTCTCTCCAGACTCGAACCCCCTACATCTTCAGAAGTTCGTGACTTTATAGCCTTTACAAAAGATATCTAGATCCTGGAAAACTGGATCAAATTTACTTAAAATAGAAAGTCAAAACAAATTCATGAAAATAGGAAAAGATCTTATTTCATAGGTCAACATCTTATATCAAATGGTCTTCAAAATCTTCAAAGTCTTTGACAGCTGCAGTAGATCTTCATAAGCTGATAGATAGTTCGAATTTGCCACCTTTGTCAAAAAGACAGTTTTTTGCCAAAATTAGGTAGCAAACTCAATCTTCTCCTCTTGCTGACACTTTAAAAACTGGAACAAAACCCTAATAATGATGCCTTTAATTATTATCTATCATTAGAAATCATCCTCGAGGCATCTGGATCAGAGAAACTTAGATTTGTGCACAAATAGTGCCTTTCTGCCCTGTTCTTTTGTTTTCGACAGCTAATGGGTATGAGACAGAATGGAATAAGTTGCCAAAATTGGAGCTTTCGACAACGAACAATGCCTTTTGGAGCCCGGCTAAGCTGCTGAAAGTGCAGACTTTCAAAATTGCAAAAATGCATTTTCTCTCAGCTTGTTGATCTTCAATGCTACTCCTTTGGGGCCTCTGCAGCCTGACATTTCCTCAAAGAGGAAGTTCCATCACCAATATGAAGCCTTACAAGGGGATAATCATAGCCTAAAGCAATGTTTGGGAATTTTTTTTTGAATACAGTGATAACCATTTCATCAATCTTACATATATCAATTTCTTCAATTGAACTGTGTCGACATTCATAAGATCCAATGCCTTACATAGTGCCAAAGAAATTGAAGATCCAATGCCTTACATAGTGACAAAGAAATTGTAGTAAGACAGACCTCCCTTTCCTCTTCACCATCATCATCTAGCATAGGTTCCTCTCCATGTTCAGTCGAAGTAGTGATTGCAGCTGCCTGCATGGACCAACTACGACTCTCTTTCCTTTCTTTAATATCCTCGAGCTTTGACTCTGCTACTTTTGTCGTTTGAAGCTTGCTATCTTTTTGGCTCTCCTTGCTTTAGGTGCATCCCTGCCATCTTGGGAGAAAACATCTACTTCTTCCTTGGGAACAAGCTCTAGTTTCTCACAGATTGAAACAAACTCCTTCAAATGTTCTTGAGAAGTTTTAATAATCTGCAGTCTGTTAGAATTATGGATCTTTTCTTTCAATTATCCAAGATAGTAAGGGACCAACAAGTATTTCAAATCTGTAGTACTAATGTCTTCTTTACCCTCATTTAGTGAAAATAATCCTAACTGGTCTATCATAACATCACATTGTTGCAATATAGCACATGCCCTTTTTAATTTATCCTAATCCACGGTCGAATTTGTTGCAGTCGAGTGGATTTGGCGCGCCTACTCATCTTCAATGGCCTCTGAATGCTCCATATAGTCACTACATATCTGTCTTGTGACATCATATACCTCTGGATCATCATAATCTTGATCTGCAACTGCATAAAAAGGAAATTATCATCTGTTGTCATGCGCCTCTAGTTCAAAACCTGAATTCATAATATTACTTTCAATTTAGGCAACAATTCCAGATAAACCAATAGTCATCCAACCCTGTTTCAGTTTTCCAAGAGTTTCTTCGATTCTCCTTCATTAATCTGAGTTTTTCTTGAATCATCGATCGGGCACAGTATTAATCTATGGGATAAAAGCTACTTCCATGGTATAAATGAACATCGACATAATGAAAAGCAAAGCACCTTTCCTTCGAGACTTGAAAAGATAATTTTACTAGCATTCTTACCTCACTGTGCTGAGTAGCTAGGTCAGAGTTAAACTTATCAATATTTACACCATTTAAATCGACTGATGTCTCAGACGCTAACAAACTTCCTGGTGTAGCAGAGTATTGATAGCAGATGGAGAGGAAAAGACTCAATGCTTTGCATTAGGCTATGGCATGTTGCATGGCTTATGTATTAGTTTATATGATGAGGTGAATGGCATATGGAACTCAGGGCTTGCACTTGGGCTTGATGTGTCGACATGAGAATTGACTTATGTATTGAGTCTCTGGCTTGACTCGTGGCTTCATCCTTCTGCATAGATAATTCCTCGTGGCCCTTTTTTCATATGGCCTGGTGCTTGTTGTTTAATTTGTAGCTTGAGCCTCAGACTAGACTCGTGGCTATGCATCACACAATGATGCATTCCATTAAAACTACTCAAAACCTAACTATACAAATCACAAGACAACTGTCTATTTGGCATTTATTTTATTTTCTCAGAAATCAAATCCCCCAGACATCAAATGTTTAGATCCTATTGGAGTGGGAACTAGCACTTTCTCTTTGGGTTTGGTGTATTGCTCATGCTTGGCTTGATATGTGAATTGGATTGTGGGCTTAGGGTTCGGGGATCGACACTTGTGCACACACACACCATTTTATGTCATAGTGTCATATATATTTTTTATTTCAAACTGTAAAGAAACCTAAAACTAGAGTTTTAGGCTCTAATAACCGGGCTTTTTGGAATGCATATCAAGAGGGAAAAAACAAAACAATCTTAGGCAAAGAGATCAAGGATCTTGTCAAGGTTGATTGGGGAATTGGAGGTCAAGAAATTTTCCAATAAATGAGAATGAGTGTATTTAAGTAAAAGTGAAGAAAACACTATAAAAAATAGCATTGTATTTTTTTATCTCTATCAGGGTTAACAGAATAATCCATATGCATATTCATATTATACAATTTGTGAATGTCATTCCCTCTTGCTGGCTCTATGTACCTCGTTACTTCTATCAGGTCCAATGGTGCAGTAACCTTCAAGTCTCCTACCTAAAATATCATTTCCCTCCTCTTCAAATTAATGATCTCTTGATTATCAAAGGCCCATTCAAGTCCCATAAGTTTTGGATATGGTTTACTATCATCCATGATCTCAATGAAATCAAATTCTACTACACTTCACAATCCATCTATGTTCACAGGTACTCTCGTCAATCGGCAAATCGAGACTATCATGTGTTGGTTTTCCAACCTTAACTAAACAGGAGACCAAATCAACTTGGGTTTTCCCATCATTTCCCAGGTCCGCTTTGGTAATACATTCACATAAAACCCCAATTCCAAGATAACATTATCCACAACATATTCCCTAATCTACGCACTTAATCTAAATTCTTCGTTGGTCCTCTTTTTGTGCAGTACCTAATTCACTACCCTCTGTGTGATAGGAAATTCCCTTTCTTGTGCATAATGATCAATTGTTTCACATAATGCATTCATTGTAGTTTCATCTTTCATTAACTCTATGCAACTTCTTAAAAAATATCTCATATTACTTACCTTCCCTAGTGGCTTCTCTGGCATAGTACGATCACAGACAGGAGGTGCATAAGATGTTGATGCTACTCAATATGGTATGAGTATCTCTTTTCTTTCCCTATGATACATCTACTTCTCTTGTTGAGGATCAAATGTTGGCACAAGTCCTGCTTATTTCCTTACCCATTGCTCAGTCTACTTCCCCCCATTCATTACATCAACCCCTGTTCTAGTTCTGTTGCACGTAATAGCTGCTACTCTAGGTCCTTCATTGTGTTTTTTAACTAATATATTCTATACATTTTGATTTGGATTTTGGTTCTAATTCCCTCTTTCCTACCATTTCACCATTAGTTGCATGGATGATTTTAGGGGCTAAATTTCGCTCATGGGCTAATTTTCCATGGTTTTTCCAAAAACGAGATTCACTATTTTAAAAATGATTCTCCCAAATTCTATAGGATAAAATTATTTTACCTTGAAAATCGCCAAAAATTTATAAAAACTATATAAAATACTTATAAATTTGAATATTTTTAAAAAGATATCGCCAAACATTTATAGTTGACATATGAAGGATTAGTAATATTCACCAAGGTTTCTACATTTTAAAATAAATTTCCATCCTTAAAATCATCCCTAATTAGTTGAGGACAATCTTCTGTCACATGGTCCAATTCTCTACAATATGTGTAGGTTGTACATGGATTTGGGAATTCATAGCTAAGTTTCTTGGTTGATTACAATTGTAACATATTATCGGCCCTCTACCTCCTCTTCCAAAATTTCCTCTGCCTTGACCTTTGCCAAAGTTTCCTTTGTTTCCTTGGTTAAAGCATCTCTGATTATTATACTGTGGACCACCTCCTTCTGTTGTAGCATTCTCCTCTTGAATCCTATACATATATGACGTACTCTCTTTCATTAAATCGAATGTACATAAATCCTTCTCTTCATGCCTTAATGACTTGCAAAAGTTGCAAAATAAGTTCCTTGTCATACTCGGATATTTATCTAGTAGTGGACACTGAGTCCAGTCATGTCCCCATTTCTTACATATTTCAAAATATCCCCCTCTTGGTAATGGATTTGGTTCTCCAGTTTCCAAATATTGCGTAAATGTTGGGAATTTTTCCTTGTGGTGGCCTTAAGTTCTACACTTGGTACACCAAACTTGTTCCTGTTTCTCCTTCCCATTTGTAAGATCTACCAATTGAATTTTTAAGGAAGCTAACTGTGTCTGTACCTGCGCCATCCCTCCACTTTATCCTATAAGGGATGCTTCCAATTTCATTGCGATCTCCAGTGCTTCAGAATGCAACACAACCTTTTGTTGTATCAATGGACCATGGATGTGTGGTAAGAGTCCTGCAATAAACCATTCCCTATGTTTCTAATCGGGAATTTGAAATGTTAACCTACCCATCACGTCCTTAAATCTCTAATCAAAGTACCATATTGACTCAATGTGTACATTATTGATTTCCTTCACCTTGGTAATGTACTCCGACTTGGATTTTGGTTTCTCGAACTCTTTCAACAATGTTTTTCTAATTTCTACTAAAGTTCTTGCTTGTACTATAGGTGTGGTACTCTACAGTTTCATGTACCAGACTAGTGCACGACCTATGAATGTTGTTTCCAACTGCTCAATCTTTATGGCCTCATCCTGGACATTATTTTCAGCCCAAATTGATTCACATACGAATAAATGTTGTTCTAGGTCCTTCATCCAAAATCTCTCGAACTCGGGAAGTCTCAATGTGTTGTCTAACCCTTCCATGTTATTTTTTGTAGTAACTCCACTTGGTGATGTTGGATAACTTTGACTCATCACACTGCCTCCGCTACTTTAACTACTACTATTTTGACTTCCTCTACTAACTACAAGTGCTTTCGACGCAGGATCTAGGTGAGGCACATCGATCTAGGTGAGGCACATAGGGTCGTGGAATCAACGCAGGATCTAGTCTGAGTAAGACTTGTCGGCTCTTATTTTATAGGAATGAACTGAGAATTCTCTTCGTCTCCTTCTAAATATGGTATTTCTATGATCTGGATGATTGCACGAGGTCCTCTCCACTCATACTCATTACACGACTCTCTCTTCTCATCCCTAGTATTCAACCTCTTGTACCTTCTTCCACTACGCAATACTCCAAACTCATCTTCTTCCTCTGATATATAGTCCTCATCTCTTTGCATCCTCAGTCCCTCCCCTCCTTCTTCATTTCTCTCCTACCCTCATACTATCTTCTGGTCATCCCCTAATTCCCCTATGTGTGAAAATTCCCTTAGCAATCAGAATCCATTGTCATCATGCATATGTGGCATAACAACATATTTATCCACGTACCCAATGATTTCATGAACCTTCTGAGTGGACCTTTGAAGAAATCCCTCTCTGCAACATTGTATGAATGGGTACAATCTACTACAATATCTGTAATATAACCTCCCAATATACTGTCCAACCAAAAATCAACTGCATGAGAAGTCTTATTACTTATGGAATTTAACTTCCTTACCAACTCAGGAGTCCATTTCCTCAGTGATGAAGTTCGGTACCTTCCAATATTCTCCACCAATATTTCTAACCACTCAGTTAAAATAATCGATAATTTTCCAAATAAAATTTCATGTAGCTCTATGTACACATATCATTGCATCCATTACTTGTTTCTCATATGAGGGTTTCTATTCTCTTTTTGAGCAAATTCTCATTCCTTCCCTTCTAGCCATTCTGACATTTCTTTCTTAGTCAACCTCCAAAACATTCCCTTAATCACAGATTCTACGTCCTGGAAATGGAACCATTTGTTGGTGTGCAGTTGTAAGACCCTATGTTCAGTATATCTAACCAGCAAAACCCTTCATACACCGACCCTTTCATCATCACCTACATGTAAGTGAATTCTCACTCGAGGCATCTATTGGGGATGCAGGAACCAAGTTTTTGTAGTATTGAGGGAATGTGAGGTGATCATCTTATCCATTCTTAATTATCCACTCTATGTGCATTATTATGTGTGTTTTTCCTTAATTAATTGGTGAATTCAATTGTATAGCACCATTATATTGCATATTGCAACTTAAAATATTTTTCGTAACATTCATAATTACTGTGCAGTGATCATATAATAACCAGATCTAGTCTAACATGCATAACGAGAACATTCATGATCAATCACATAAAAGGCCAAGTAGGCATAGTAATTAACATTGTTCACCAAACTTTGGGCTATGGCCACAACGACTAGCTTCTTTATTATTCTTTCTTTAATCATATCAATCTTGTGCAATGTGCTTACAATAGATATATCATGCTATCTCTCTCTCCATCTTGCCTAGACACTCTACAATGAAAGCCTCTCACTGCGACTTCTCCTTAAACACTCAGACATAGACTTTTCCGTTCTTAGTCTATTCTCTCACTCTCCTTGATCGGTGTCAACAAACAACAACAACAACCTATTCTACCCGACCCATTACATATTTATACATGGATTATAGTGCTCAAAGCCCTACTTGTTTAACCCCAAAACCAAATTAAAACTCATTCTGACTCATTACAACTAAAGTTGACTCATTTTTTGGCCGTGCTTTTCCTTCTTTTGTGTCTGCATGTTGCTTTTGCATTCATGATTTCTATTCTTCCCACTTTTGTGCGTATTTCTTCATTTGCATGCCAAACTGTTGTCCTTCCTTTTCTCCCACTTTATCTTCCATCATTATTCTCTTGCTTTATTATCCACTAAGTATGATTTTACTACGCACTTCAATCCTTAATGTGCCCTTACTACACACTCTACTCCTTCCTTCTCTTCTTTCTTTTGATGCTACACATTTCTTTCATACTTAGAATTTTCCTCAAAATTGTATCCAAAATTCAGGTCCAACAACTAGAGTCCAAGTGAAAGAATTATTTTTAAGGAGAGCAGCGAGAGGTGCTGCAATTTTTCCATAATTATGGACAAACTCACCATAATATCCTGTTAGACCCAGAAAACCATGCAAGCTATTAATATTTTTAGGGTGAGGTGAATCCTTCATAGCTTCAATTTTCTTAAGATCCACCTGTATGTCATCCTTGCTAACAATATGACCCAGGTACTCCGCTTTTGAGGCTCCAAAGGAACATTCAGATTGTTTGAGGAAAATTTGGTGCTAAGAGAGTAGATGGAGAACTTGATCCACATGGACGAGATGGGTTGTCCAAGTTTTACTATAGATGAGAATATCATCAAAGAAAACTAAGAAAAAATAATGGAGAAAAGGATGGAAGACATGATTCATGATACTTTGGAAAGTGGAGGGAGCATTACACAGGCCAAAGGGAATTAGCAAGAATTCATAGTGACCCTCATGAGATACAAATGTAGTGTTGGGTATTTCTTCCTCTTTTATATGTATCTGGTGGTAGCCAGAACACAAATCAAGTTTAGTAAATTACTGAGCACCACTCAATTCATCCAATAAATCATCAATGACATGAATGGGAAATTTTTCTTTTATGGTGAGTTTTTTGAGGGTGAGAAAGTATGTAAGAATGCCCCAAGTTCCTTTTTTCTTGAGTACCATGACCACATGAGAATAATAGGGGCTGGTACTAGGATGGATAACACCCGCTTCAAGCAATTCTTGAACAATTTTCTCAATTTCATTCTTCTGGGAAAAGGGATGATGATAAGAGTGAACATTGGGAGGAAGACTTCCTAGGACTATAGGAATGAAATGATCATGAACACCACGGGAATGAGGAAGTCCATGGGGAGTGGTAAAAACAACTTGGTGTTGGGAGAGGATAGAATAGAGATTAGGGTGCACAGAGGGTGTCTCAATGGCTTGAACAGAATGGAGTTGGGAAATAATTCACAAATGACCTTTTTTAGGAGATTTTCAATTCTATGGGAACTGATGATCTCATGGGATACTGATGTGATGCCTTGGAACTTCTATTGTTGTCCCTCCTATTGGGATTGCATGGTTAATTCCTTAAAATATATGAGGATGGGGCCTAGAGTGTGTAACCATTAAACACCAAGAACAATGTTACAACCACCCATGTTGATAGTAAACAAATGAGATTTTAGGTGGTACTAACCAATTTGTAGGTGCACATTTTCACAACTCCCACCACATTTCATGGAACCACCATTGGCAATCATGATTTGAAAATTGTTGATGCACATATATAACAATTGATTTCCTAGGAAATTAAATGGTGAATAAAATTATGGGTGTTGCCACTTGGTGTTGATATAATTCTAGGGTCAACTTGGGTGGATACATTGGGTACTTTTATCTTCAACACAAGGAGAAAGTTTTTAACATTTTCTTATAAGAAGAAGAAAATCACATTGCAGGAAATTATAATGAAGTCAGTTTCAGAAGCTCCATCATCAGAAGACCTGAAGGACGTATCAGAAGTGATCCTTCAAGATAACCATAAATCAATACAAAATGTGTAGGATCGACAGAAAGAAAGTGACAAGATCATCATTGAAAAAGACGAAGAGATTTCTCGCCTAAAATATCATAATCATAAACTATTTACAAAAATTATGAAGTCAAAGGATATAAAACAACGTGTTTCAAAGTTGGAACAAGAAAATCAGGACCTCAGAAAGAAATTATCAGAAAAATATAAAGAAACATTGCATTTAAAGAACCTTAATCAAATATTATTGGAAGAAATTAGAATGTTGAAAGAAGAAGAATATGAGAAGGAAGACATGAACAAAGTCAAAAAATCAGATAAGGAAGAAAAATCATGTCTAAATATGCATAATCAAAGTTTGGTCACACAAATCAAGAAGTTGAAGAACGAGAATAAATCACAAAAGGAAAGGTTAGAACATTTTTACAGTAAATAAGCAATGACCAATGAAGAAACAATACTTGAACCTATTGAAATCAAGAAGCCTCCAGTTAAAAAAATCTAGACCTTGGAGAAGGGAATAAACACCGATCTAGTTGAATTACCAATAGTATCAAGAATTGAAGAGAGATCCAACAAACAATATTCAAAAGAGATTCAGGTGCTTTATCTGTTGATTAAGGTTGGTTGTCATTGATGTCAACCCTTGAAGAAAGACCCATAGCACAAAGGTTTGGGTAATGGACCCAATAGTGTTTGAT
>SNQJ01S0036417.1:151495-174462 GCA_010110895.2 Picea sitchensis
AAAGGTCCTACAACTCTCATTTTATCAATATTCATGTCGTCATAACTAGTCAATATTTTTGGTAGCACACCACACTCGGCCAATAACACACATATAAGAATTAAAGAGAATAAAGGAATGAACAGTCAAACAAGAATAAATGTCAATTAATAGTGCCTATTATAAAACCTATGTGTTGAAGAAATGTAAAAAAAAATCAAACAATCACATAATTAATACTCTTCGAGGATGGTGACTCTTAAATAAGAGATTGAGATGACTGGTAATTGTTAAAATGTAGATCACAACAACATTCTACAATCAATGATTACTGTTGCAATAGGTACTTCATTCCTACTCTTCCAATTTGGATATTGAGAGTTTTTTCAAATAAATAAGGATGTATTCTATAATAAGAAAGTAACACTAAAAATGAAAACAAAAAACATTTGCAAATTCAGACCTCCTGAGACATGGCTACTCTTGAATGAAATACCTTTATGATTGGATTTTGTAAAAATTTAAGTCACAACAATTCTTTGTAATGTTAATTTCTCTTTTGTCACAGGGACCCATTCCTAATCTATAAGGATTGATTCATTTGAGATGGTGCTCTAAGAGAAACTTTGTGATGCAAATTAAACACTCCATGCAACAAGATGAAATAGAAACACACAGTGTTGAAAGAAATACTTGAATAAGAAAAGAGCATAAACTAATAACATAAATAAAGAAAAGGAAAAAAGAACAGGTCTAGCTTTACTTGTGAAGTGAGGGGGGCCTTCCTCTTCTAGAAGTAATATACAATAAAACTCAGATGCTAGGAACATCTTAACACACCACCATTCAGGAAACGATTGATTCTATTATATTCTACATAAAGTTCTTGTGATTAAAATGTCTTCACCAACATTACATTCATTAATATCCTTCTTCAATGATGCACACTAAAATCTACTCTAACTTTTCTCTCCTCCCTATGACTGATATCCCTTTATATTTATACATACAACTAATATTTCATAAGAGGAAAGATGTTACAACAAGATGAGACCAATCTATAAATAAGTGGATCTACAACCAAAAAATCTTGGTTTTATCTTGAATAAGACAATGGTGGTTGCATACAATCCTAACAACATCATCCCCCAAAAAATCCCATATTCCCAAATTCAACTAGGAGGCAAAATTATTCACTACTACTAGATTTCTGAACATGACTGCTACCAGATTTCTAAAGATGACATAAAATCTGATTTAAAGACACACCATACATTCATTGTTCTACAATTTTTGATAGTTTTTCCCACGTGCTGCCTAAATGACCATATTCTACACAAAATTTATTTCGTGGAATTTCTTGATTCATCTTTATATTCCTACAATTGTTGTGGAAAAAATATCTCTGAAAGTAGTCTTCTATAGGAAATATGGTAGAAAGGGTGATACCGTATTTGAGATCACAAATACATAATCAGTAAAATCGATCATAATTCTCCTTAATTCAATAAAACAAGGAAATTAATGATAATTAACTACTTAATACTTTGTAATCTTGTCATGGTAAATTCATGAAGAAACATGGTAAAAATGGCAATAAATGAGTGTAAGGATGTTAGGGACCTATCCTCCCTAAACCCTCACATAGGTATAATAATATATTTTCCATGTAATAAAGGCCGACATTAGTTAATAATTCCTATTTAATAAATGTGAACAAGTCAATTTAAGAAGACCTAATAGAAGCTTCTACTTCTGGAAAGATCTTCCTCTAGAATGTTCTTTAGGAGATAGAATTAGTATAAATAAGAGTAGGATGCATGAGAAAGATTTATCTTGAGAATTTTTGTAATAGAGTGTTGCTCTCCTAGAGGTTTCCCCTTCAAAGAGGCAAGTGAACATTACTTTCTATCAGTAAAGTATCACTTTTTGTTATGGTTCTCTACATTTTGTTGTTCCGCTGGTATTTTTTGCAGTGTTTCTTTTTTCTACTTAATATCATAGATCTGGTACCTAACAAGTTGTATTAGAAAACTTTCCTCTACGAAAACTGTGGGAATTATTTTTTCAGGGTACAGACATGTATTGTTGGAATCTTTAAAGAACATATATATATCACTCACTAGGTAAAACTATGGTGGGGAAGACTACACACAGGAAATATAGATGGCTTCACGTGGTTACTTAGAAAAAAATATTTCACCTTTTTGGAAACCTTTGTAACCCCTATTAGTACCCCTCGAGTAGTATCACATCAGAAAGAATATGTACATGAGCATCACTCCCATGTACCATCGAGTATATATGGATTCCCCTAGGTCTCCTGAAACTAGATCTAGATTGATCGCCTAACTGTTATAGTGACACTGAGAATAATACCCTATAAGATACTCTTTAGTACCTCTGAAATCGGGTAGCACAACTAAGGGTACGATCAAGACTCTTTAGTTTGTGGCCTGAGATATTGGGATGAGTAGTACTATTCAAACCTACATGTATATCATAGAGCTATAGCACAGGGTAAACCCTTATATGTAGGAACCATAAAAAACATAATCCTTTTGAAATAAATAGAACAAAAAAGGAACATATGATATCTATTGTTGCACAACCCTGCCTCTCGCATTTTGGTTGTGAAATTCCTACTGAATTTTTCCTCCTACCAATTTGGGCACTTTGTCATTGTAGTATTCTTCAGGCCAAAGTATAACTCTATAGGATTTAGAAAAAAAAGAGAGTATAGTGGTCCCACCAACACCCTTATTTGGGACCTATTCCATTGGATTTCTCTCTTTGCCCTAATCACATTGGTACCTATCATTTTTAAGCCTTTTGTTATGTGGATGCAAACCCCTTCCTGACACTCTTATTTTTTTATCTATCCCATTGGATTTTCATTTTCTCCCTATTCATCATGGTACCTATCACTTATAATCCCTTTTTTTGTGGTCCCACTCACCCTTTGTGACATCATTATTTGACACATATTCCATTGGATTTACCTTATCACCCTGATCGCAATGATATTGATCACCTATCCACCATTTTTCATTGGACCCACTCACCATTCTAGGCACCCCAACTTTCCATATGGACAACAATCACACCCAAGAACTATAGGCTGAAATCACCAAGAACGAGGCCTAGTTTGACCATTTTGAGGCACAAGTCCAAACAAAATTTTCCAAAGTCGACGATCTATTTAACCAATTCGAGAGAAAATTGGACAACAAATTTGACACCCTCAATGCCACTCTCAACCATTTTTTGAACCAATCCCAGGAACCTCCCTTCCCAGAATAACCCTTCCAAGTTGATGGTGCTAAATCCTCCCATACTATGGCCTTTCATTCCAACCCCTTTCATCATGACGCCCGTTTTCCCCAAGTTGAGGTCAATAAATTTGATGCCTCCTAATCCCACAGGTTGGGTCACTCAAATGGAGAATTATTTCTCTTCACATGGAATTATTGATGAGTTGGAAAAAATCCATTATGTTATTCTCTATCTAGATCCTGTATGCTAGCAATCGTGGAAATTGCCTAAAAATGCACGCCAAGGGTATGTTGCTTGGACCCAATTTGTTGCAGAGATTTATGAATGCTTTGACACATACACCCACTATTTTGGTCATTTGACCAACTTGAAACAATCTGACATAGTGGAACACTTTATAACCGCCTTTCATAACTTGACTTTCAGAAAAGAGGGCACGCAAAATTCCTTCTTTAGGGAATGTTTTATCAGTGGCCTAAAGGATAAAATCCGCACCCATGTCCTCATGGATCACCCCCAGACTTGGTTTGAAGATGTAAAGAACCAGTCTGGTTCTTACCACGTACATCCATCATAAATGGGATAAATAACTGTAATCCATACTGGACAAGAAAATATATTGAATAAAAATGTATATGAATATGAGATGAGATTACAATGAGAAATAAGGGCCTTACATACCCATATAGGGTTCCCTGTCATGAAGAGATGCATTATTTCATTAGGATGTCATAACTCTTCATTGTTAATTATTATTTGTTATTTATTTTAATATGTTATTTATTATTATTATTATTATATATTTATTTATGTTACATTTCATTCCCCTTAAACATGCTTTTTCCTCAAAGCATAAATACTGAAGGCTTCCCCTTAACTTTTGTTTTGGCTCGCACTGTCTTCTCAATATCTTTTGTGCTTGTAGTTGTGATACTCGACGAAACAAGATGATATAACCTTTGAATTCCTAAATTGATGTGTTTCATGTTTTGGGGAGTGACCCATCCCAAATCTACCTTCATTGGAATTTCTCGATTATTGATTGTTTTGAAAGGGCTTCTCTTTTCAGGCTTCCATACAAGTTGTATATTTTATCTTTGTTCCTTTACAATATTGTAGTTTAGTTGTTGGTAAAAAGAACATTGTTCATATTCCTCTTTACTTTGTTGTTGGTCATAATGACTCTTGTGATTCGGATGACGATAAAACACTTGGATCTCTTTTGAATATTGTTTGTTGGATCTCTCTTCAATTCTTGATACTATTGGTAATTCAACTAGATCGGTGTTTATTCCCTTCTCCGAGGTCCATATTTTTTTACTGGAAGATTCTTGATTTCAATAGGTTCAATTATTGTTTCTTCCCTGGTCATTGCTTATTTACTGTAAAAATGTTCTGACCTTTCCTTTTGTGATTTCTTCTCGTTCTTCAACTTCTTGATTTGTGTGACCAAGCTTTGATTATGAATATTTAGACATGAGTTCTCTTCCTTATCTGATTTTTTGACCTTGTTCCTGTCTTCCTTCTCATATTCTTCTTCTTTCAACATTCTAATTTCTTCTAATAATATTTGATTAAGGTTCTTTAAATGCGATGTTTCTTTATCTTTTTATGATAACTTCTTTCCGAGGTCCTGATTTTCTTGTTCCAACTTCGAAACACGTTGTTTTATATCCTTTGACTTCATAATTTTTGTAAGTAGTTTCTGATTATGATTTCTTAGGCGAGAAATCTCTTCGTCTTTTTCAATGATGATCTTGTCACTTTATTTTTGTCGATCCTATAAATTTTGTATTGATTTATGGTTATCTTGAAGGATCACTTATGATACATCCTTCAGGTCTTCTGATGATGGAGCTTCAGAAACTAACTTCATTATAATTTCCTGCAATGTGTTAGGGTCCTAACCCGCACATAGGTAGATTAATATATTCAAATGTAATAAAGGTCAATATTAATAGGGCCTTTCAATAAAATAGAATAAGGCGGATGTAAGAAGACCTAATAGAAGCTTATAATTCTAGAAGGATCCTCCTCTAGATGATTCTCTTGATAGACATATTTAGTATAAATAAGGGTCGAGGGTATGAAAACCCTAGCTTGGAGATTATTGTAACAGAGCGCTGCTCGATTGGAGGTTGCCCCCTCGAAGAGGCTTGTGAACATTTCTTTTTGAATCAAAGTGTTATTTCTATTGTTGTTCTTATATCATTTCTATGTTATTGTGGATATTATGCTAGATATATTACTGTTATTCTTCCATTTCTAGCATTTTATTTCTATTCTGCATATTTATTATATCTGGTATCTTGCAAGTGGTGTCAGAGCACTTTCCTTGGCAGAAATTGTGGGAATTATTTTTTTAGGGTAGAGATGTATTCCGGTGTCTTTAAACCACAGAGATCTTTCATTACGTTCATAAACCCGCAGTTGAGGGATTCATACATGCAGGAAATACAAGTGGTTCTTAAGCGCACATTTGTTGGCCACCCTTGTAACCCCTGTTGGTACCGCTTTGAGTGGTAGCACATCAGACAACACCTGTGTATGGATCAGCCTAGATTTCTTGAAGCCCTCTTTAGATAAACCTATCAGTCGTCGGACTTCTATAGTGTCACCAAGAAAAACACTCGGAAAGATACTCTTTAGTACCAGGGTAGTCGGGTAGTACGGCTAAGGGTACGGTCTATCCTCCTTAGTTAGTTCCCTGAGATGTTGGGCTGAGTAATACTATTGGACCCTGTACGTATATCAGAGAGCTATAGCACAAGGCAAACCCTTGTCTGTAGAACCCTTGAATACCTAACCCTTGGGGGACAGAAACATAAAAAAATTAAAAACAAACCAAATCTATTGTTGTGCAACTGTGTTCGGGTTGCCAAGTAAATACACATCTCTTTCTGGTTAAGCATTTGGGGATTTCATCACTACAATATTCTTCAGACTGAAGTATAACTCTGCAGGTGTAAAATAAAAATAAAAAGTCTGGAAAATGTTTCAGCATTATTTGAGACATATTCCATTGGATTCATCTCTTTGCCCTTATCACATTCATCCATATCATTTTTTGACAAAATTTTTGACCCCACCTGCCCCTTTTGAGTTCTCCCATCCTCATGGCCCATACCCATAGCCAAGACTTGGAAGCTCGCTTCAACACCATGCAATTTGGTTTCCTAGAAACCCAAAAAGAAGTGAAATAGCTCAGTGCTACTGTTGCCTCCATCGATTCATCCATCAATGCTACCATAAATACAACCATGCAGTCCTCAATGGAGGAAGTCAAACAAGAATTGACCTCCTAGCTTGAATCTATCTTTGCATCACTCTACACCAAACCGAAGATCCCTACAGA
The DNA here is from genome assembly GCA_010110895.2 of Picea sitchensis. Lineage (NCBI taxonomy): Eukaryota > Viridiplantae > Streptophyta > Pinopsida > Pinales > Pinaceae > Picea > Picea sitchensis. The sequence continues at coordinate 158,106 of SNQJ01S0036417.1, forward strand.
AGACCATTTCTCTGAAGCACCTCCAAAGAATGAATGCAAAACTTCCTCCCATTCCCATACCTTTTAGTCCCATCACTTTCAACGTGACATATGCCTTCCATGGGTGGACGTGACCAAATTTGATGGCTCCGACCCCACTGGTTGGGTAACCCAAATGGAACATTATTTCTCTTTATATGGCATTACAGATGACTTGGCCAAACTTTGGTATGGTGTTCTCCATCTAGATTAAGAACGTTGGCAATGGTGGCAATGGAGAAAAACTTATCGTCAAGGGTATATTTCTTGGACCCAATTTGTGACTGATCTTTATGAATGCTTTGACATGAACACCAACCATTTGGGCCATTTGACAAAGTTGAAACAATATGACACAGTAGAATACTTCATAGCTTCCTTTGAGCGCCTAGATTTTCGAACATAGAGCATGACTGATGCTTTCTTTCGAGAGTGTTTTATTAGTGGCCTCAAGGAGGAGATTCAGGCTCATGTCCTCATGGATCGACCCTCGACTTGGGTGGAGGAAACTAAAATAGCTAAAGAATCACAATAGGTTGTATCATCTCAAAACCAAAAACCATCCTTTATCCCTCACCCTAAACCCATCACTCCCACTACTCCCTCCGCCCCATTAAAAATCCAAAAGTTGACCAGGGCTGAAATTGATGAACACCAACTCAAAGGTCTCTTGGATGAATTTCCCATTCCTGTCATTGATGACCTCTTGGATGAATTGAGTGGTGCCCAATTCTTTACTAAACTTGAACTTCGCTTGGGCTATCACCAAATACATATGAAAGAGGCAGACATTCCCAAGATGGACTTTCGCACTCATGAGGGCCACTATGAGTTTTTGGTCATGCCCTTTGGCTTGTGTAATTCCCCCTCCACCTTCCAAAGCCTCATGAATCATGTCTTCCATCCCTTTCTCCGTCATTTGTCTTAGTTTTCTTTGATGATATCCTCATATATAGAAAAACCTAGACCGACCATCTTACTCATGTGGATCAAGTTCTCCATCTCCTGTCCCAACACCAACTTTTACTGAAAGAGTCTAAATGTGCTTTTGGTGCCTTAGAAGTAGAATACTTGGGTCATCTAGTTGGCAAGGATGGCGTCAGGGTGGATCTGAAAAAGATTGAAGCTATGCAAGATTGGCCGCACCCAAAGACTCTCAAAAGCTTGCATGGATTTCTGGGCTTAACAGGGTATTATTGAAAGTTTGTTAAGAACAACAGAAAGATTGCAGCACCTCTCACTGCTCTCCTAAAAAAGAACTCTTTCACTTGGACTCCAACCACTGCTCAAGCTTTTCAAACCTTGAATACAACCATGTACACCACTCCAGTTCTGGCCCTCCCTGATTTCACAAAGACCTTTGTGTTGGAATGTGATGCCTCAGGGAAAGGAATCGACACTGTCCTTATGCAAGAGGGTCGACCTTTGGCCTTCACCAACAAGCAACTGTCTGAAAGGAATTTGGGAAAACCCATTTATGAAAAGGAAATGTTGGCTATTCTACATGCCATTGAGCTGTGGCACCCTTATATCTTGGGGCAACGCTTCCAAATCAAGACTGACCATCAAAGCCTCAAGTACTTTCTAGAACAATGCATTTCCTCCCAAGAGCAAAAAAAATGGGTGACTAAGCTCTTTGGTTATGATTATGAGATCATTTACAAGAAGGGCAAAGACAATGTAGTGGCGGATGCACTATCCCGAAAATATGAAGAAGAAGGATCCCTTTTTTCTCTTTCCTTCATTATACCTGATTGGCTCCAAGCTATACGCCAGGAATGGCTTCAAGATCCCAAAATTTTGCATCTAATCCAGCAATTGCAGACCAAGGCTCTGGCTCCCCCAGGGTACTCTTGGCTCCAGGATGAGCTTTGATACAAAATCCATTTGTATTTAAGTAAACAATCAAAGCTTAAATCCATGGTACTTTCTGAGCTTCATGCTACACCCACAACGGGGCACTCAAGGTTCACCAAAACATATGATAGAGTCAAACATTTTTTTTTTCTGGGATGGTATGAAACAGGACATCCGTAATTTTGTCATTGAATTTGAGGTGTGTCAACCCAACAAGGGAGAAATAATCAAATATCCAGGCACACTACAACTGCTTCCGATTCTACTGGCTATTTGGAAGGATATCTTTGTGGACTTTATTACCGTCTTACCCAAATTAGGGAATAAATCAGTCATAATGGTGGTTGTCGATCGCCTTTCCAAGTATTCTCATTTCTGTGCTCTTCAACACCCATTTACTGCATCCACAGTGGCTCAACTCTTCATGGAACAGGTCTTCAAGCTTCATGGCATGCCACACTCTATTTTTTCTGATTGTGACCCAACTTTCACAAGCAATTTTTGGCAAGAACTGTTTAAGCTCCAGGGAACCCAATTGCATCTCAGCACAACTTATCATCCCTAGACTGATGGTCAAATGGAATTGTCAACAAGTGTTTGGAAACATATCTGAGGTGTTTTTCCTCTGAAAAAAACATCAGTGGGCTCAATGGCTACCCCTAGCCGAATGGTGGTACAACACTTCCTATCATACAACTACTCGCATGACTCCTTTTGAAGCGGTATATGGATAAAAACCACCTTCAGTTCTCTCATACTCACCGAGTACCTCGAAGGTCTAGGAAGTTGACCAAACACTTACAATTCGAGAGGATATTCTTTGTACCCTTAAAGAGAACTTGGTCATGGCACAAAATCACATGAAGCAACAAGCAGATCAAGGTCACTCTGAACGTCAATTTGCAGAAGGGGATCAGGTGTTTCTGTGACTACAACCATACAAGCAAACTTCCCTCAAGGCTGAGCATTGTCAGAAGCTAACGCCCAAATTTTATGGTCCTTATACAGTTCTCAAGCATGTGGGACAAGTCACATATCAGTTAGCTTTTCACATTCAGTTGAAGCTACATCCAGTTTTCCATGTTTCATGCTTAAAGAAGGTGATTGGAACTAGGTGCCAAATTCAAACCATCCTTCCCGAGTTAGTTGAAGAAGGATCCATCTGACTACAGCCAGAAGCAATTTTGGTCCAGCATGAGTGTCACCTGTGTCAGAGAACCATCAAGGAAGTGTTATTCCAGTGGAAAGATACAAATCCATCAGATGCCACTTGGGAACCAGCTACCATTCTGCAGCAGTTTCCTCATCTCAAGCCTTGAGGACAAGGCTTTTTTTAAGGGGGAAGACATGTTAGGGTCGTAACCTGTAGATAGGTAGATTAATATATTCGAATGTAATAAAGGTCAATATTAATAAGTCCTTTCAATAAAATAGAATAAGGCGGATGTAAGAAGACCTAATAGAAGCTTCCGCTTCTAGAAGGATCTTCCTCTAGATGCTTCTCTTGATAGATATATTTAGTATAAATAAGGGTTGAGGGTATGAAAACCCTAGCTTGGAGATTATTGTAATAGAGCATTGCTCGATTGGAGATTGCCCCCTCGAAGAGGCCTATGAACATTGCTTTCTGAATCAAAGTGTTATTTCTGTTGTTGTTCTTATATCATTTCTATGTTATTGTGGAGATTATGCTGGATATATTACTATTATTCTTCCATTTCTAGCATTTTATTTTTGTTCTGCATATTTATTATATCTCGTATCTTGCACAATGTGATTTTCTTCTTCTTATAAGAAAATGTTAAAAACATTCTCCTTGTGTTCAAGATAAAAGTACCCAATGTATCCACCCAAGTTGACCCTAGAATTATATCAACACTGAGTGGCAACACCCATAATTTTATTCACCATTTAATTTCCCAGGAAATGAATTTTTATATATGTGCATCAACAATTTTAAATCATGATTGCCAATGGTGGTTCCATGAAATGTGGTGGGAGTTGTGAAAATGTGCACCTACAAATTGGTTAGTACCACCTGAAATATCATTTGTTTACTATCAACATGGGTGGTTGTAACATTGTTCTTGGTGTTTAATGGTTACACACTCTAGGCCCCATCCTCATATATTTTAAGGAATTAACCATGCAATCCCAATAGGAGGGACAACAATATTAGTTCCAATTCATCACATTAGTATCCCATGAGATCATCAGTTCCCATAGAATTGAAAATCTCCTAAAAAAGGTCATTTCTAAATTATTTCCCAACTCCATTCCGTTCAAGCCATTCAGACACCCTCTGTGCACCCTGACCTGTAATCTATCCTCTCCCAACACCAAGTTGTTTTTACCACTCCCCATGGACTTCCCCCTTCCCGTGGTTTTCATGATCATTTCATTCCTATAGTCCTAGGAAGTCTTCCTCCCAATGTTCACTCTTATCATCATCCCTTTTCCCAGAAGAATGAAATTGATAAAATTGTTCAAGAATTGCTTGAAGTGGGTGTTATGTGTCCTAGTACCAAACCTTATTATTCTCATGTGTTCATGGTACTCAAGAAAAAAGTAACTTGGGACATGCTTCCATACTTTTGCACCTTCAACAAACTCACCATAAAAGAAAAATTTCCCATTCATGTCATTGATGATTTATTGGATGAATTGAGTGGTGCTCAGTAATTTACTAAACTTGATTTGTGTTATGGCTACCACCAGATACATATGAAAGAGGAAGAAATACCCAACACTACATTTATATCTCATAAGGGTCACTATGAATTCTTGATAATTCCCTTTGGCCTACGTAATGCTCCCTCCACTTTCCAAAGTATCATGAATCATATCTTCCATCCTTTTCTCCATTATTTTTTCTTAGTTTTCTTTGATGATATTCTCATCTATAGTAAAACTTGGACAACCCATCTCATCCATGTGGATCAAGTTCTCCATCTACTCTCTTAGCACCAAATTTTCCTCAAACTATTTGAATGTTCCTTTGAAGCCTCAAAAGTGGAGTACCTGGGTCATACAGGTGGATCTTAAGAAAATCGAAGCTATGAAGAATTCACCTCACCCTAAAAATATTAACAGCTTGCATGGTTTTCTGGGTCTAACTGGATATTATGGTGAGTTTGTCCATAATTATGAAAAAATTGCAGCACCTCTCGCTGCTTTCCTTAAAAAGAATGTTTTCACTTGGACTCTAGTTGTTGGACGTGAATTTTGGATACAATTTTGAAATGTGCAACATCATAAGAAATAAGAGAATGAAGGAGTAGAGTGTGTAGTAAGGGCACATTAAGGATTGAAGTGCGTAGTAAAATCATACATAGTGGAAAATAAAGCAAGAGAATAAAGATGGAAGATAAAGCAGGAGAAAAGGAAGGACAATAGTTTAGCATGCAAATGAAGAAATATGCACAAAAGTGGGAAGAATAGCAATCATGAATGCAAAAGAAACATGCAGACACAAAAGAAGGAAAAGCACGGCCAAAAAATGAGTCAACTTGAGTTGTAATGAGTCAGAATGAGTTTTAATTGGGTTTTGGGGTTAAACAAGTAGGGCTTTGAGCCCTAGAATCCATGTATAAATATGTAATGGGTCGGGTAGAATAGGTTGTTGTTGTTGGTTGTTGACACCGATCGAGGAGAGTGAGAGAATAGACTAAGAATGGATGATTCTATGTCTGATTGTTTAAGGAGAAGTCGCAGCGAGAGGCTTTCATTGTAGAGCGTCTAGGCAAGATGGAGAGAGAGATAGCATGATATATCTATTGTAATCACATTGCACAAGATTGATATGATTATAGAAAGAATAATAAAGAATCTAGTCGTTGTGGCCATAGCCCAAAGTTTGCTGAACAATGTTAATTACTATGCCTACTTGTCCTTTTATGTGATTGATCATGAATGTTCTCGTTATGCATGTTAGACTAGATCTGGTTATTATATGATCATTGCGTAGTAGTTATGAATGTTACGACAAATAGTTTATGTTGAAATATGCAATATAATGGTGCTATACAACTGAATTCACCAATTAATCAAGGTAAAACACACATAATAATGTGCATAGAGTAGATAATTAAGAATGGATAAGATGATCACCTCCCATTCCCTCAATACTACAAAAACTTGGTTCTTGCATCCCCAATAGATGCCTCGAGTGAGACTTCACTTGCATGCAAGTGATGATGAAAGGGTCGGTGTATAAAGGGTTTTGTTGGTTAGATATACTGAACATAGGGTCTTACAATCGCACACCAACAAATGGTTCCATTTCCAGGACGTAGAATCTATGATTAAGGGAATGTTTTGGAGGTTGACTAAGAAAGAAATCTCAGAATGGCTAGAAGGGAAGGAATGAGAATTTGCTCAAAAATAGAATAGAAACCCTCATACGAGAAACAAGAAATGGATGCAACGATATGTGTACATAGAGATACATGAAATTTTATTTGGAAAATTATCGATTATTTTGACTGAGTGGTTAGAAATATTGGTGGAGAATACTGGAAGGTACCGAACTTCATCACTGAGGAAATGGACTCCTGATTTGATAAGGAAGTTGAATTCTGTAAGTAATAAGACTTCTCATGCAGTTGATTTTTGGTTGGACAGTATATTGGGAGGTTATATTACAGATATTGTAGTAGATTGTACCCATTCATACAGTGTTGCAGAGAGGGATTTCTTCAAAGGTCCACTCAGAAGTTTCATGAAATCATTGAGTACATGGATAAAGATGTTGTTATGCCACATATGTGTGATGACAATGGATTCTGATTGCTAAGGGAATTTGCACACATAGGGGAATTAGGGGATGACCAGAAGATAGTATGAGGGTAGGAGAGAAATGAAGAAGGAGGGGAGGGACTGAGGATGAAAAAAGACGAGGACTGTATATCATAGGAAGAAGATGAGTTTGGAGTATTGCGTAGTGGAAGAAGTTACAAGAGGTTGAATAGTAGGGATGAGAAGAGAGAGTCGTGCAATGAGTATGAGTGGAGAGGACCTTGTGCAATCATCCAGATCATAGAAATACCATATGTAGAAGGAGACGAAGAAAATTCTCAGTTCATTCCTATAAAATAAGAGCCGACAAGTCTTACTCGGACTAGATCCTGTGTTGAGTCCACGACCCTATGTGCCTCACCTAGATCCTATGTTGAAATCACTTGTAGTTAGCAGAGGAAGTAAAAATAGTAGTAGTTAGAGTAGAAGAGGCAGTGTGATGAGTCAAATTCATCCAACATCACCAAGTGGAGTTACTACAAAAAATAAAATGGAACGGTTAGACAACACATTGAGACTTCTCGAGTTCTAGGGAGTTTGGATGAAGGACCCAAAACAACATTTATTCGTATGTGAATCAATTTGGGCTGAAAATAATGTCCAGGATGAGGCCATAAATATTGCACAATTGGAAACAACATTCATAGGTCGCGCACTAGTCTAGTACATGAAACTGTAGAGTGCCACACCTACAATACAAGCAAGCACTTTAGTAGAAATTAGAAAAACATTGTTGAAATAGTTTGAGAAACCAAAATCCAAGTCGGAGTACATTGCCGAGGTGAAGGAAATCAATAAGGTACACACTGAGTCAATATGGTACTTTGATTAAAGATTCAAGGACGTGATGGGCAGGTTAACGTTTCAAATTCCCGATTAGAAACATAGGGAATGGTTTATTGCAGGACTCTTACCACACATTCATGGTCCATTGATACAACAAAAGGTCGTGTCGCATTCTGAAGCACTGGAGATCACAATGAAATTGGAAGCATCCCTTATAGGATAAAGTGGAGGGATAGCACAGGTACAGACACAGTTAGATGCCTTGAAAATTCAATTGGTAGATCTTACAAAAGGGAAGGAGAAACGAGAACAAGTTTGGTGTACCAAGTGTAGAACTTAAGGCCACCACAAGGACAAATGCCCAACATTTACACAATATTTGGAAACTAGAGAACCAAATCCATTACCAGGAGGGGGATATTTTGAAATATGTAAGAAATGGGGACATCACCAGACTCAGTGTCCACTACTAGATAAATATCAGAGTATGCCAAGGAACTTATTTTGCAACTTTTGCAAGTCATTCAGGCACGAAGAGAAGGATTTATGCACATCCAATTTAATGAAAGAGAGTACATCATATATGTATATGATTCAGGAGGAGAATGCTACAACAGAAGGAGGTGGTCCACAGTATAATAATCAAAGATGTTTTAACCAAGGAAACAAAGCAAAATTTGGCAGAGGTCAAGGGAGAGGAAATTTTGGAAGAGGAGGTAGAGGGCTGATAATATGTTACAATTGTAATCAACCAGGAAACTTAGCTGTGAATTCTCAAATCCGTGTACAACCTACACATATTGTAGAGAATTGGACCATGTGAGAGAATATTGTCCTCAACTAATGGTGAAATGGCGGGAAAGAGAGAATTATAACCAAAATCCAAATCAAAATGTATAGAATATATCAGCTAAAAAACAAAATGAAGGACCTAGAGTAGCAGCTATTACGTGCAACAGAACTAGAACAGGGGTTGATGTAATGAATGGGGGGAAGTAGACTGAGTAATGGGTATGGAAATCAGCAGGACCTGTGCCAACATTTGATCCTCAACAAGAGAAGGAGATGTATCAGAGGGAAAGAAAAGAGATATTCAGACCATATTGGGTAGCATCAACATCTTATGCACCTCCTGTCTGTGATCATACTATGCCAAAGAAGCCACTAGGGAAGGTAAGTAATATGAGATATTTTTTGAGAAGTTGCATAGAGTTAATGAAAGATGAAACTACGATGAATTCATTATGTGAAACGATTGATCATTATGCACAAGAAAGGGAATTTCCTATCACACAGAGGGTACTGAATTAGGTAATGCACAAAAAGAGGACCAACAAAGAATTTAAATTAAGTGCGTAGATTAGGGAATATGATGTGGATAATGTTATCTTGGACTTGGGGTTTTATGTGAATGTATTACCAAAGAGGACCTGGGAAATGATGGGAAAACCCAAGTTGATTTGGTCTCCTATTTAGTTAAGGTTGGAAAACTAGGACAGGATAGTCTCGATTGGCCGATTGATGAGAGTACCTGTGAACATAGATGGATTGTGTAGTGTAGTAGAATTTGATTTCATTGAGATCATGGATGATAGTAAACCATATCCAAAACTTATGGGACTTGAATGGGCCTTTGATAATCAAGAGATCATTAATCTAAAGAGGAGGGAAATGATATTTGAGGTAGGAGACTTGAAGGTTACTACACCATTGGACTTGATAGAAGGAAAGAGGTACATAGATCCAGCAAGAGGGAATGAAATTCATAAATTGTATAATATGACTATGCATATGGATTATTATGTTAACCTTGTTAGCGATCAAAAATACAATGCTATTTTTTATAGTGTTTTCTTCACTTTTACTTAAATACACTCATTCTCATTTATTGGCAAATGTCTTGACCTCCAATTCCCCAATCAACCTTGACAAGCTCCTTGATCTCTTTGCCTAATATTGTTTTTGTTTTTCCCTCTTGATCTACATTCCAAAAATCCCGGTTATTAGAGCCTAAAACTCTAGTTTTAGGTTTCTTTACAGTTTGAAATAAAAAATATATATGACACTATGACATAAAATGGAGTGTGTGTGCACAAGTGTCGATCCCCGAACCCTAAGCCCACAATCAAATTCACATATCAAGCCAAGCACGAGTCGAGTCTCCAAAGCCATGCAATACACCAAACCCAAAGAGCAAGTGCCAATTCCCACTCCAAATATGATCTAAACATTTGATGTCTGGGAGATTTTATTTCTGAGAAAATAAAAATAAACGCCAAATAGACAGTTGTCTTGTGATTTGTATAGTTAGGTTTTGAGTAGTTTTAATGGAACGCATCATTGTGTGATGTATAGCCACAAGTCTAGTCAAAGGCTCAAGCTATAAATTAAACTGCAGGCACCAGGCCGTATGAAAAAAGGGCCATGAGGAATTATCTATGTAGAAGAATGAAGCCACGAGTCAAGCCACAGACTCAATACATAAGTCAATTCTCATGTCGACACATCAATCCCAAGCGCAAGCCCCGAGTTCCATATGCCATTCACCTCATCATATAAAATAATACATAAGCCACGCAACATGCCATAGCCTAACGCAAAGCATTGAGTCTTTTCCTCTCCATCTGTTATCAATACCCTGCTACACTAGGAAGTTTGTTAGCGTCTGAGACATCAGTCATTTTAAATGGTGTAAATATTGATAAGTTTAACCCTGACCTAGCTACTCAGCATAGTGAGGTAAGAATGCTAGTAAAATTATCTTTTCAAGTATTGGAGAGAAGGTGTTGTGCTTTTCGTTATGGTGATGTTCATTTATACCCTGGCAGTAGCTTTTCTCCCATAGGTTACTACTATGCTCGATCGATGATTCAGGAAAAACTCAAATCAATGAAGGAGAATCGAAGAAACTCTTGGCAAATTGAAATAGGGTCGGATGATTGTTAGTTTATATGGAATTTTTGCCTAAATTGAAAGTAATATTATGAATTCAGGTTTTGAACCAGAGGCGCATGAAAACAGATGGTAATTGCCTTTTTATGCAGTTGCATATCAGGCTTATGATGATCCAGAGGTATATGATGTCACAAGACATATATGTAGTGACTATATGGAGCTTTTAGAGGCCACTGAAGACAAGAAGGCACGCCAAATCCACTCCACTACAGTAGATTCGACTGTGGATCAGGATAAATTAAAAAGGGCATGTGCTATATTGCAACAATGTGATGCTATGATAGACCAGTTAGGATTATTTTCACCAAATGAGGGTAAATAAGAAATTAGTACTACATATTGGATATACTTGTTGGTGCCTTACTATCTTGGATAATTGACAGAAAAGATCCATAATTCTAATAGACTGCAGATTATTAAAACTTCTCAAGCACATTTGAAGGAGTTTGTTTCAATCAGTGAGAAACTAGAGCTTGTTCCCAAGGAATAAGTAGATGCTTTCTCCCAAGATGGCAGGGATACACCTGAAGCAAGGAGAGCCAAAAATATAGCAAGGTTCAAATGAAAAAAGCAACAGAGTCAAAGCTCCAGGATATTCAAGAAAGGAAAGAGCATCGTAGTCGGTCCATGCAGGCAGCTGCAATCACTACTTCGACTGAACATGGAGAGGAACCTATGCTAGATGATGATGGTGAAGAGGAAAGGGACGCCTGTCTTACTACAATTTCTTTGTCACTATGTAAGGCATTGTATCTTCAATTTCTTTGGCACTATGTAAGGCATTGGATCTTCTAGATGTCAACACAGTTTAGTGGAAGAAATTGATATATGTAAGATTGATGAAATGGTTATCACTGTATTCAAATAGTTTTTCCCAAACATTGCTTTAGTCTATGATGATCCTCGTGTAAGGCTTCATATTGGTGATGGAACTTCCTTTTTGAGGAAATGTCAGGCTGTAGAGGTCCCATAGGAGTAGCATTGAAGATCAGCAAGATGAGAGAAAATGATTTTTTGCAATTTTGAAAGTCTGCACTTTCGATAGCTTAGCCGGGCTCCAAAAGGCATTGTTAGTTGTCGAAAGCTCCGCTTTTGGTAGCTTATTCCATTCTGTCTCATACCCATTAGCTGTCGAAAACAAAACAGGGTAGAAAGGCACTATTTGTGCACAGATCTGAGTTTCTCTGATTCAGATGCCTCAAGGATGATTTCTAATGACAGATAATAATTAAAGGCATCATTATTAGGGTTTTGTTCCTATTTTAAAAGTGTCAGCAAGAGGAGAAGATTGAGTTTTCTACCTGCTTTTGGCAAAAAACTGTCTTTTTGACAAAGGTGGCAAATTCGAATTATCTATCAGCTTATAAAGATCTACTGCAGCTGTCAAAGACCTTGAATATTTTGAAGACCATTTGATATAATATGTTTACCTATGAAATAGGATCTTTTCCTATTTTCATGAATTTGTTTTGACTTTCTATTTTAAGTAATTTTGATCCAATTTTCGAGGATCTAGATATCTTTTGTGAAGGCTATAAAGCCATGAACTTCTGAAGATGTAGGGGGTTTGAGTCTGGAGAGACTGATACTACACCATTTCTGTAATAGAACTTTTCTATGATATAATACATATCACATGTTCCTCTCATTTATTGGTGTCATATTTCCATTTCTTTCTTTTCTTGTACTTTCATGGTTGTTATTGATCTACGTTTATCTTATTTTCTTGTCAATTCATAAACTATGGTTTAATAATTAATTAGCACTATCTTATTTAACCCATCACATGTGTGTTTTGGTTAATAAGCATAGCCTTCTTCACCCACCAGTAAGATATCCATATGATTATTGATTCTTGAGAGCATTGTCTCATCTGGCTGTACACATTTGATTGTCTTGACACAAATCCAGTAGGTCAATATTTCCCATTTGATCCAAAAACAAAACACCAAATCATTCACACTTTAAGTTACCAGGATTATTCAAGCTACAACCTGAGAAGGACTCCTGGAGAGATAACAAACCCCATTGTAGATGGTGTGCTAAGTTGGATAAGTATTAGTTCATGTGTGTCGGATTCAAAGGAAGTTATGGAGCATTGGCATGAGGTATCAACTAGACAATGTGCACACATAACCCGATCATTGCACTAGATTGGAAAGGAGCTATGTGATCCACCCATGTATGATGGTTTGACTGATATCAATTATTTTATAAAGTTGTTTCAGTTGTAGGTGCCTGAACAACAAAGGTTGTTGGAACTAGATGTTGTCCTAAAAGCTACTCCAGCCAGATGGTGGGTTTCACATAAAGAGAGGATGGAAGATTGGTTGCAATGTAGAATACTAATGCAATTGATATTTTCTACCAAGGTGGATAATATTACATAGAAGTATACAGGGATAAATGAACCAGCAGGTCATGTTGAGCAGTGAAGAACCATATGGAGTTCAATACTGAAGAAGGAATGGATGCACATGTTTATACATACACTAGATACAATTCCAAAGAACTGGTACTTGGAGATGGAAATGCACAGAGAAATAGCAAGTTGGGATGAGTTGGTTGAAAGGTTCAAAGTAACTTTTACTTTTGAACACAAATCTCCACTAATAGATGCAGCATTATAGGTCATTCAAAACAAGATCTTCTCAGGAGAAGGGACGATGGAGGTGGTACATGTTTTCAATGCACACAAAGATTCTATGTTTGTCCATGAATTACTAGATTGTTACAATGTCACTAAAGAAGAACATGATGAGGAAGATCCTAGGAATGTGCAAGTAATTGAAACCGAGGGGGAACATGTAGTAGAAGGGCCAGAGATGAGTCTGTTGCATACACACAACCAATAAATACGCAGAAGGTAAACATTGGGATGACAAAGAATCCAAAGTTTGCATAGGTAGGGGATTATTTGAATGATGATCTATTCCCAACTACATTCTAAGAGATGGAGGGGATTGTTGGGGAATTAGGTGAGATGAAGATCCCTTTGAAACCCAATGCTAAACTAGTGTGACAGAGACCCTACAGGTTAAATATGAAGTATAAAGATAAGGTGAAGGAATTTTTTTGGGCCATGTGGTCTACAAGAAGGCTTATTAGTGGATCCTACCAAGATTGTAGTGATTTTGGATTTACATCCACCTTCATCAGTCAGACAGTTGAGGGAAACTCTCGGTCATACAGGATATTACAGGAAGTTCATCAAAGGTTATGCCTAGATTAAAACACCTATGGAGAAATTGTTGAAGAAGGGAGCAAAGTTCCAGTGGAATGAAGACTTTCATAAGGGTTTGAACACCTTAAAGAAGAAATTAGTGACTGCACCAATTTTGATCTTTCCATATTGGAATAAGGAATTCCATGTTCATGTGGATCTATCATCCATATATTTGGGTGCAGTATTATCTCAAATAGGGGAAGGAGACATAGATCACCCAATTTCTTTTGCAAGTAGGACATTGTCCATAGAAGAGAATAATTATACTACCACAAAATGAGAAGAATCGACAATGGTATATGTGCTACATAAGTTGAGAGATTATTTATTGGGTTTTGATTTTAAGATATATATAGACAATTTCGCACTAAAATACTTAGTGAACAAGACAGTGTTGGGGGGGAGAACATGCGAGTGGTTATTGTTGTTTTAGGAGTATGATTTTGAGGTTTTTGTGAAACCAAGAAAGTTGACTGTAGGACTAGATCATTTATCGTGAATAATATCAGGTTCTTATTTTCATATGTATACAAACCATTCTGCACTAACATACTTAGTGAACAAGACAGTATTGGGGGGAAGAACATGTATGTGGTTATTATTGTTTTAGGAGTATGATTTTGAGGTTGTTGTGAATGGTCAGGGAAGTTGAATGTAGGACTAGATCATTTATTGTTCATAATATCAGGAGAAGATGCAAGGAAAATAGATGATAGCTTGCCAGATGCACAACTATTTGCAGTAGACTATCAGTTGATTGTAGGGAACTTATACAAGTTAGGTGCAGATGGAATATTGAGATGATGTTTGTTGGAGCATGAAAATCCTATGATACTCATAGAAGCACACAAAGGGATTGTAGGAGGACACTACGTAGGTAAAGAAACTGCACAAAATATTTTGTGCACAAGGATTTGGTGGCCCACACTTCATAAAGATGATAAAGAATACTATTAGACATGCAATGTTTTTCAAAGGGTGGGAAACCCATCCAAGAGGGATGAAATGTATTTACATCCATAGGTTACATTGCAAGAGTTTGATAAATCGATAATATACTTTGTTGGACCAATCAACCCATCAGTAAGAAGATCAAGATCTAGGTACATAATCACTATGACATAGTATTTGACCAGATGGGTAGAAAAAGCACCAGTCATATACTACACCATGGAGATTGTCATGCGGTTTCTATTTGAGAATGTCGTCAAATGATTTGGATTTCTTCACATTCTACTCAATGACCAAGGAACACACTTCTTGAATAAGACAATTGCATCATTGACAAAGTAATTTCAAATTCATGACTAGAAGAGTACGTTGTATCATCCTCAGGCCAATGGGACAATAGAAGCTTTAAATAAAATTTTGGAGAATGCTTTGACAAAGATATGAAACATAGGTAGATATGATTGGAACTTAATATTTCTTGTAGTATTATGGGCCTACAAGACCATAAGAAAAACGTTGACAGGACAAACAACTTTTAGGTTCGTCTATGGACAAGAAGCACTGATGTTGATGGAATTTATTGTGCCTAGCCTATGCATTGAAACAATTACTTATTGTTTGGACTCTGGTGCAGTGGAGGAGAGAATGTCATAGTTGTTACAGCTTGAGGAAGATCGCTTTGTCATGGGTTTCCATCAACAAGATCAAAAGGAAAGAGAGAAGGCATGGCATGATAGACACATTAAATAAAAAAAGTTTCAAGTGGGAGACTTAGTATTACTCTACAACAGTAAGTTCATGCAACAGTTGGGAAAGTTTTGAATGCACTAGTTAGGACCATATGTGATTCAACATGTGATAGAGGTAGGTGTTGCATAGTTGGAAACCTTGAATGGAGAAGCCCTGGGAGGCTTGATGAATGGAAGTCGACTCAAAATCTATAGAGACGGTCGACCACCTGCACATTAATCTAAATTGTGCAAGAACACATGTGTCATAGTAGTTGTACTATAGTAGGGAGGTAAAACACTGACAAACAAACAAAGGTAGAAAAAGGAAGAAAACAAACAAAAAATAGAAAAAAGGCAAGAAAACAAATAAAGAGGGGAAAAACAAGAAGAAATACAAAGGTAGACAGGAAGAAGTGTTGCATAGAAAAAGGGGGTATCACACATATACCAGAAACAACACAAACTCAGTTAAGGGAACACAAAATTCAAGCGTGGGACATGAACTGTTAAGGGCATTAAAGCACATAAAACAAAGTTACTGACTTAATGAGATCTATGACCTCAAAACGAGAACTCTAGCCCTTAAAACCCATATGTTTGCATTAAAAACATGAAAATCAATCCCCAAATCAAAAGGTGGTGCTACCGGTAGCACCTTTTTCTGTAATTGGGTCAAAATTACAATTTTTTTCAAGCATGGGCTTAAAAGATCAAATGATTTCTCAGAAAAACTTTAAAATCAACCCCCAAATCAAAACGTGGTGCTACCTGTAGCACCATTTTTCTAACTAGGTCAAAATTACAATTTTTTTCAAGCACGACCTTAAAACATAAAATAGTTTCTTAGAAAAACCTTCAAATCAACACCTAAATGAAAAAGTGACACTACCTAAAGAAAAATGTTTTTTTCTAAACGTTAAAATTGCAACTAACTACGATCTAATTGAAATGGTGGTCTTGACAACAAATCCCTATGCAAAGAAAAAACCCAAAATTGGATCCCAAATGGTCACTTGAAAATTTATTTACTAACTTT
>SNQJ01S0036417.1:181679-192782 GCA_010110895.2 Picea sitchensis
TCACAACTAACTTGATTTGGTACTGCTACAGGAAACTATTATTTTATACATGTAGTCTCAGGGTTAACCAAAGAATGATATGATAATCAAATATCTTATGAAACTCTATCCTGCCTTTTCTAGCCTTTTTTCCCCAATGAATAAATTATGATTTCTTTTTGGGAGTTGTGTTACGATTACAAGGAAAATATTTATTCATGTGGCCATGACAAAGGGTTATTAGATCACTCCTCATCGGGACGTCCCCACTCGGGATCAATAAACATGCAATTATTGAATACCTTTCTGAGATCCGAAAGCCTATAGACTATCGAATACCTTTCTATTTGGGTCTTATCGAAAATGAACTTATAATAGTTGTAGGAACACTCTGAGATCCAAAGACCAACATTATTTGGACTTTTCTTTATCGACTTCTCCTTCATCAACAAGGATTACACTTTATGCACACTATCGATTCCAATGGAGTTTCTTTGATGAAATTTTCCCGATGTACAATAGCCCCAGTATGTCATAAGGCATTGACCCTGTGACATCGTGTCAAGAAGTGATTGGTCCAAAAGAAATAATATGAGCAGTTTGGAGTCAGACATGTGTTGGTAGGTCCCTCACATAATTCTTTATATTATTTTCAAGCCAATAGCTCATTGATTAATGTAACTTTATCCAAACATTTAATATTTCTCGCATATAATTCTCCTTCATGGTAACACGATTTTCAAGATGTCGAATATTCCCTTAGGAAAATCCCATCGAAACAAGTGATAACCACACACCATGTTTCCTTCTGAATGGATCCTCTTTGATAATACTATCATGGGATCTCCTATTGGGGTTAAATTTTCAAAGTACCCTACTTTGTGAAAACTCATCCAAATGATTTTAATTAAAGGTAAATAAAACCTTAATCTTGGTTAATGTTTTTCATGCACATGATGAATATAGCTCACACATGCAAATATATAACGTCTCATTATTGGCACAATCACTAATATGAGAAAGATATATTCCTTTGGGAATTTCCATGGGAAGGCATGAGGACCTTGATACATCCTGATAGCTCCTTCTCGATAACACTATCAAGGAATCTTTTTCAAATCTAAGATCTTGACCACCATGTTCCAACACCATGCATCCAATACACAAAAATTGGAGAAAATATCCTTCTGAGTGTATTAATGGTGATGTACTTATCCACCTTGATATAGTTTGTAACCCGCTTGTAATTAATTTCAGAAGGTTTGGGGTAATTATAAGTGCATAAAACCTATTTTCAACCCTAATTGATGCATTATTCATCTTTTGTAAGTTTGTGAGGGATGTGTATATTGTAGGATCAAGATATCCCAAGGCATATGCAGAATTCAAGAGTAACATGTATGTGTATGGTTAGATTTTAATCATTTATGTTGATAATTGTGATATGGTAGAATTATTTTGGTCTTAATTATTACATAATATCAAAGCAACAACATGTCGCGTCCACAGACTAAAAAGGGAAAAAATAGTATGGCAAATATACCAACAACTGTCAAGAGTCGAGAAAATATTTTGGCAATGGATGTGAATTTATTCAATGGAAGAGAACATTATCCATGGTATGATGAGATATACAAGATATTCCATAAGGAAGAGTTCTCGCCAGAATATGAAGACCTTGAATCCTAACAAAACATTAGAAAAAGTGGTATACATGTTATAAAAGCTCATTCAATTTTGTTCCCATACAATGACGTTGCAATGTGGTGTTTCACTAACCTCAACAGGGATAAAACTATTGTTGATATGATGGTTATACTAAGGGGAGGGGGGGTGAATCAGTATAAGATACTTTTTACTTTATTTAATCATTCATCAATCAATCATTAACTGAGAAGAAATAATCACATATAAACTCAAATAACAATGCATAGAGTTTAACATGGAAACCCTTGTGGGATAAAACCACAAAAATTATCTTTTATAAATGTATGTAGGCACCAACCTGTTGTTACAAATATTGTAGGAACCAACCTACTCGATACATGAATCTTTTTAGTTGAGCACCAACTCAGGAAGATGTAGGCACCGACCTACTGGAGACATCAATGTCCTTAGTTGAGAGCCAACTTAGCAAGATGTAGACACTGAACTACTGGAGATACCAATCTCCTCAAATGAGCACCAAATCAATAATATGTAGCCACCAATATACCAAAGACACCAATCTCCTCAACTGAGAACCAACTCAATAAGATGTAGGCACCAACCTACTAGAGACACCAATCTCATCAACTGAGAACCAACTCAATAAGATATCTCCAATTCAATATATTCATACACGAAGTACTTTTGACTTCACCTGCATGCTTCATTCCACATACAATACTTCAAACCCTAGCATGCCTCATAGCATCATTCCCATAATGTAATCATCGATGGAAACATCCACTAATAGTAACATCCATTCATGACAACATCCACTAATGGAAACATCCACTCGTGGAAACATCGTGACAATCTAACAATTTCATAGCAGAGCATACAGTAGTATCCCAACCTCATGACAACATTACAACTTCATAACAGAGTATACGGAAACATCACATCCTTATAACATGCCATGAGAATAACAAATACCTTAAGAGAATCCATTAGAGTTCTCTTGTACACCAGAAAGACACCCCAACACCTTGAGCACACTTCAGACTTGATGTCTTCATTGGTTACACTAAAATTGCAAAATTCTATACTGTATTTATAGTAGTTATGTCACCAAAAATTAGTTGAGCTGGCCTCAATTTTTTGGCTGGGTTGTCGAACGAAAAAAATATATCTCCTCATTCCTAGGGAGTTAGAGGGACTTCCATATACCATTGGAAATGTCTCAAAATAATATTTCCAAATGTAACTTGTGCTTCCATTTCAGTTAGTTATGTAGGGTAAAAATTCCCTCAAATATAGGGTATCCAAATTTTCCACAAATTATACTTTCAACAATATCCATATTGCAATCTTTATCTTGAACATATGTAGGTTGTTTCACTTGATTTTAGGGGTGTCTTCACTTGGTTTTAGAGCCTCTTCAAAGCTCCTTCAAGGATCCTTCAAGTCTCCATTTGTGTACAACTCAAAGTGGGCATGTGGAAACAACCACATGTAATCTCATCCCGCGAGGGCCATGCTTAAAATCTACACCATAAGGGGAGCAATTTGGAGTTATATACACTTATGTCAAGGATCCTTCAAGGCACTTCAAGGCTTATTCAAGTGGACATATCATTACTGCTTCATGGGATTCTTCAATTTTCTTTGACATTGACTTGTCCTCGTGGCTTGACTACTCCATGTTGGCTTCTCAAGGATTCATCAACATGTCTTCAAGGCTTCTTCTCTTGGCTTCATGGATTCAAGGCTTCTTTACTTGGTTTCATGGATTAAAGGCTTCTTTACTTTGGCTTCATGGCTTCAATACTCAAACAATATCAAAGATTCTTTACTTGGATTCATGACTTCAAGGCTTCTTTACTTGGATTCATGGCTTCAATACTCAAATGATATCCCTTTTTCACTGCCACATCATCATCATCACTACCACTTTGACATCAATGACAACATTTTCTCAACAATCTCCCCCTTTTTCATTGATGGAAACACCTTATTCTTTTTGCAGTGATGCATGCTCACTCTAGCCATCACCATGCTCACTCTATACATTACTTTTTTTCTCTCCCCCTTTGACATCAATGGAAAAATGATCATTTTGTCTTATCATGTGAGTCCCCCTATCACCAACAGTTTGTTTCTCTCCCCTTTGACATCTAGGAAAAATATTTTCTCCCCCTCTAGAATTTCATGATTCTATTGCTTCTCCTATATTCATGCTTTTATTCACTGTCATCTAAATAATTTTTCTTCTCCCTCTATCATCAATGGTTCCTTATTTTGATGATAATGCTATCTTTGTGAGAATATTTCCCTTTCAATGATACTCCCCCTTTGATTGTGTTGACTCCCCATTAGACTAGGCCATTTCTTGAAGTTTTCTGAAGTAGCTCCCCTTGTGCTCTTGTATGATTTACCAAGCAACTGTCTTCTTCTATGTACAATCCTATATTTTCCTTTCTTTGGTATTCCTTTCCCACTAATTATATCAATTAAGGAACTGATCAATTCTACCTCAAGATTAACTTCTCCTTCTTCATAGTCTCCTTCATTATTTTCACTAGTTTCCTCTTGAGTCTCTAACACCATGAAGAGTACTCTTATTGATTCATTGTCACTATTGTCATCTTCATTGAATGAGGAACTATCAATATTTTCTCCCAGTCCTCTTATAGTATTCACAATTTTATCAACTCAAAGAAAATAAGTTGCAATATCTTCATCTTCCTTCATTCTTAGATGTTCAAATAGTTCTTTGTAAGTATGCATATTTACCCTTTGACTTTAGCATCTCCTTAATCAAAATTATTGAGCTTGTCTTAGATTTCCTTTGCAGAATAATAATGGATAACCTTAAAAAAATTTCAACCTGTTAGAACACTTAGAATGGAATTTATAGCCTTTGCATTGTACTCACTAAGATTTTTACCAACATTGTTTGTTGGGGGAGAATCTGGTGTAGTGTATCCATTTAATACAACTTTCCAAACATCAAATCCATGTGCCTGGAAAAATGATCTCATTCTTATTCTCCAAAAAGAATATTTTTTCCCATCGAACAATGGTGTTATAGTTTTGGTAAATTATCCTTTCTTATCCATGATCTACCTTCCAGTGGTTAGACTATTCCTGAAGGAACCCACTCTGAAACCAATTGTTGAGCTTATGGTTATACTAAGATTAGGGGGTGAATCAATAAAATATACTTTTTTACTTTATTTAATTGTTCATAAATCAATCATTAAATGAGAAACAATAATCACATATAAACTCAAAGCATGATGCACAAAGTTTAATGTGGAAACCCTTGCAGGATAAAACCAAAAAACTTATATTTTATAAATGTTTGTAGGAACCAACCTACTAGATACACCAATCTACTTAGTTAACAATAAACTCAAAAATATGTAGGCACTGACCTACTAGAGACACCAATATCCTAAAATGAGCACCAACTCATTAATATGTAGCAACCAACTTATTGGATACACCAATATCCTCAACTGAGCATCAACTCAATAAGATTTATGAACCAACCTACTGGAGACACCAATATACTCAACTGAGCACCAAATCAATAAGATATCACCAATCCAAGATCTTCATACACATATTACCTCTAATTTCAACTGCATGATTCATTCTATGGACAATCGTTCAAACCCTAGCAAGCCTCATAGCATAATTTCTAGAATATAATCATTGATGACAACATCCACTGACAACAACATCCATTCACGAAAATGTCCACTAATGGAAACATCCACTCATGGAAACATCATAGAATCATTACAACTTTGTATCAGAGCATGCAGTAGCATCCCAAATTCAT
The DNA here is from genome assembly GCA_010110895.2 of Picea sitchensis. Taxonomy (NCBI): domain Eukaryota; kingdom Viridiplantae; phylum Streptophyta; class Pinopsida; order Pinales; family Pinaceae; genus Picea; species Picea sitchensis. The sequence continues at coordinate 187,156 of SNQJ01S0036417.1, forward strand.
GACAACATCATGGAAACATTAAAACTTCATAGCAGAGCATACATGAACATCACAACCTTACGACAACATCACATCCTTATAACATACCTTAAGAATAACAAATACCTTAAGAGAATCCCTTACAGTTCTCTTGCACACTAGAAAGATGCCCCAACACCTTGAGCGTACTTCAAACTTGATATCTTCATTGGTTACAATAAAAATGTGAAATTCTAGGTTGTATTTATATTAATTTCATCCCCAAAAATTAGGTGAACCGACCTCAATTTTCTAGTTCGGTTTTCGGATGGAAAAACTTATATCTCCTCATTCCTAGGGAGCTAGAGAGACATTCATTTACCATTGCAAAGGTATCAGAATGAGATTTCCAACCATGTGACCTGTTCTTCCATTTGAGTTAGTTATTTAGGGAAAAAATTGTCCTAAATATAGGGTATCCAAATTGACCACAAATAATACTTTCAACAATCTCCATCTTGCAATCTTTATCTTGGACATATGTTGGCTTCTTCACTTTACCTTAGGGGATTCTTTACTTGGTTTTAGAGCCTCTTCAAGGCTCCTTCAAGTCTCCATGTGTGTACAACTCAAAGTGGGCATGTGGAAACAACCACATGTTATCTCATCCCATGAGGGCCATGCTTAAAATCTATGTTGATCCAGGTGGATATTGGTGGCAACCTACCTATTCCAAATTCCAACTAACTCATCTGGACAGTTTTCAATTCAACATGTTTCTATGTAATGGGGAAATTTCTTTGTAATTGTGGGTTCTAAACTTATGTGGTTGTCCCAAAGACCTACACAATATCTAGGTGGATATTGGTGGTTTCCCACCTATTCCAACTAGCTTATTTTGGAAGTTTTCATGTCAGTACATCTTTTTGTACTTCCAGGGTCATTTTGGGGCTCTAAACAATGTTTTTTTGGCTTTCCATAGTCAATATGTAAACAAAATTAGAGTTTGACGACATAATGCATACTTCTCGAAAATACCTTTCCAATGGGCTATCACACGCCTAAAACAGAGATCGTATGCAAACGTTAAACCTCTGGAAGTTGATGTACTAACTTACCCCAATGGGGCCCACATGAATTTTGGCGCTTCATCTCCTAGGGTTAGGTTTTTGGATGTCTAGGGATTTGGCATTCATGTTTATTGTAAAAAGGCCTCCAGAGCCTCATTTTACTCATATTCTTTTGAATGAGCATAGTCATCACATCTCTTCTCAGAGATAAAGTTGCCACCATTCTAGCGAGTCTTGCACTCTGTATTTTTACAATCTCTGCATATTTCTTTCATTAATAGAAATCATGTATTGTTGTATTTATCTGTTTCTGGCAATATTTATGTGTATTTCATTGTAATATCTTTGCTTTCATTTTGTTCTGAAAATAATCTAGATCAGTGGTATAAGAGCAGGCTTCTCTTGATCACTTTTTAGTGCATGTCCCCGATGAGGTCCGAGTATAGCAAGTTGGGTATCGATCTTGTCTCTCTTGAGGAAAATAGATCTCGCACACCCAAGAAACCCTCTATGGTGACATAAAATAAAAATGGTGGAGTAGAAGATTCTATTAACCTGTTGCTTGAGAAAGCTCTTGCATGAAAGAGGGACAAAATGATGGAGAATTTCTCCCACATCCTTCAACACCTACCAATAACAATAGGAGCATCTTCATCAAGAAACCACTTTGGAGGAACCTCTCACTTCAAGGTACAAGTTAATTTTTATATTCCCATATTTGAAGCTCAGATAGATGAAGATTCCTTAGAAAAATGGTTGAATATACTACAAGGTTATTTCTTTGTTCACAATTTTTCCGACAGGGAAACGATCACCTTCGCACTCCTCAAGGCTCTCCCCCATGTCAAAAATTGGTGGGAAACTTACTGGGATAAAATTTCCATTGATGAATATAGAATATATGGGGTTGAGTCCACTTGGGATTTTTTTGTGGATTCGTTCAAGGAACAATACTACCCTGTTGATAACTATGAAGACTAGTACATGAGATGGACAACACTGCAGCAAGAGAAGAGCCAAACAATTTCAAAGTTCAAAAATAATTTTCATACTTTGCGCACCAAGCTGGGTATCAAAGACTCCAATCGTCATATGTTTCTAAAATAACTTGGGGATCTTCATAATTACATCCAAACCAAAATGTATTTCCTAAACATCTCATCATTGGGAGCTTCCTATCGATATGTTGTCAAAATCGAGTAGAAATTTAGGCACCAGAACAAATGGGAGTTCGGGTCTACAAATCCACAACAACCAAAGCATGGTAAAGATGACCCTAACCAACAGCCTCTTGAAACAGTCCAAGACACAAGAAAAGAAGGGTAAAGGAAAGACAAAGAATGACACTAGGAAGTTGTACGACTTCCAAAAAATCCCCTAGCACAACACCGATGAATGTCACTCGAAACAATCATTATTGTCCAAGGTCAAAGATAAGAATATGAACCCTGATTCGAAATCTGATCCAAGAAATATTGAAAACAAACAGATCATTGATGCAGACCCTACTTCTACTGTCATGACCGCAACAATTCAACTAGAAGAACGAGTAGATCCTGAAGAGGGGGAGCACCTCTTCCATTCACAGATGTGGGTGAAGGGTACCCTGTTTCATGTAATTGTTGATAACATAAGCTAGAAGAAACTCATCTCAACCGAGGCCATCAAACAGTTGGGGTTGTCGACAACACCACACCTATAGCCATACAACATTAGGTGGCTTCACCAGGGACGAGATCTTTGTGTCATCCAATAGTGTCGCCTATCCTATGGCATCCATCCCTTCAAGGATTAGGTAGTGTGTGATGTTTTCCCTCTTGATGTTTGTTATGTGGTTTTGGGCCAACCATATATGTGGAAATGACATGTTGTTTATGAGTCTCGACCCCATAGTGTCATTATTACTTTGGGGGGTTAGATTTAAAAGATACCAAAGGTATTTTTGACTATTGTTCCACCAAAACAGTGCCACAAGGTAATCTCTCATACTACAAAATTCATCCTCTTCACAGTTTGTTCAAAGGATGCATAGAAGGCCACTAAAACCATTGCAGCCTCAACACCTTCTATCCAGTAGAAGCAAATTACAGAAGAGAAAGAATATATTGTTCCTTCACCTACAATGGTGCCTACACAATTCCCCATCAATCCCAGAGACAATAGGTTCATGGAACAGATTCAACCCCGCCAGCAACAGGTTCATGACAACCTTCCAAAAACCAAGAAACACAACTTCTCCAACAAGGCACGCAACTCACCAAGATTCAGATTCAAAAAATGCTTTCCCCTCTTCCTCGGGTTCTCAATGCAATGGATATCATTGCTTCCTAAGGGGGGACAATTGACCCAGGTGGATATTGGTGGCCACCCACCTATTCTAAATTCCAACTGGCTCATCTGGACAGTTTTTAGTTCAACATGTTTCTCTGCAATGGGGAAATTTCTTTGTAATTGTGGGTTCTACACTTACAAGGTTGTCCTGAAGAACTACACAACATCTAGGAGGATACTGGTGCCTTCCCACCTATTCCAACTGGATTATTTTGGAAGTTTTCATGTCAGTACATCTTTCTGTACTTCCAGGGCCATTTTGGGGCTCTAAACAATGTTTTTTGGCTTGCCACAGTCAAACTATAGATGAAGTCATAGTTTCATGGAAAAATGTGTAGTTCCTGAAAACAACTTACCAATGGGCTATCACACACATAAAACAAAGATCATATGAAAATGTTACAACCCTGGGAAGTTGATGTACTAACTTACCCCAACGAGGCCGACATGACTTTTGGTGCTTCATTTCCTAGGGTTAGGTTTTTGGATGTCTAGGGTTTTGACATTCATGTTAATAGTAAAAAGGCCTTCATAGCCTCATTGTACTCATCTTCTTTTGAATGAGCATATCCGTCACATCTCTTCTTAGAGATAAAGTTGTCGCCATTCTAGCGAGTCTTGCACTCTATATTTTTACAATCTCTGTACATTTCTTTCATTAATAGAAATCATGTATTGTTGTATTTCTCTATTTCTGGCAATATTTATGTGTATTTCATTGTAATTGTAACATCCCGCTCTAGCGTACTGAGAAAAATTATTCTTTGAGGACACTTGCTCTCAAGTGATCTGGAATTTTATGATGTTAAAACATTTATCCTTGATTATGATACGTTATGATAGATGACATGATGTTTTACTGCTTTGACATAGACAGGTGCTATTGACTCAGTTTTATTGAGTGTGCAGGGTTTTGGACCTTGAGGATGCAGAGGCATCGGTGGAACCCCTTGGACTCCGGATTGAGTTAGGGAGTGTGCTATTTGGGTCGATTTATTTACTGTGATATTTCATTGATTTGATGATATGATGTTGACATGTTCTGACACGATTGTTGATGATTCAGGTTGACGATAGCTTGCCGACTAGACTCACATATGGAGTAAAGGGGCCACACACGATTTCCATAGAGGTTGAGGAAGAGCTGTGGACAACAACCCTGCCATAGCCTACTAGCACTCCCGCTGTGGCTCAAACCATAGGTTAACGATTACCTAGTTCGAGAGGATCCACGATGCCATGAGGGCAGACTACGAAAGTCACTCATGATGATTCTAAGGGGTGCGCAATAAGGTAGGGGCCTTATTCCTTAGAGCTCTTAGTCTCCCACAAGTTCACATGGTGGAGTGTTGACTCCAGAGGTTATAGATGTCTACCAATTTGTCAAGTTGGCGAGTGGCACCCTTGGAGCACGTGGTGCATCCTGAAGGGCACGTCATGTAGAAAAAACACAAGTTGGTGAGTGGCACCCTTGGAGCACATGGTACATCCTGAAGGGCACATCGTGCAAAAGAAACACAAGTTGGCGAGTGGCACCCTTGGAGCACGTGGTGCATCCTGAAGGGCACATCACGCAAAAGAACCATAAGTTGGCGAGTGGAACCCTTGGAGAACGTGGTGCATCCTGAAGGGCACCTCGCATTGATGTTGATGAAGGAACAACCTAGATGGCCCTAAGACATACAACACATTAAGAAATTCTTAAAAGACGTCCCTAAATAATTGTCGCCCAGTTCAGAATCTAAATGTAAGTCTAAAACTTCTCTAGGGTAAAATTTTGTTTAACCTTAGGAAAAGACCCTATAAAAATAAAAATAAAAATTTAAACTAAAAACCACTTAAGTTATAGTTTTAGTCTTCATAATTTTTGGGGTAAAATGAAGAGAGTGTTAATTTAATTAAAATCCATGGTTCTAAAGGGTAAAGAAGAAATAATTATTTAACTTGTGAAAATGTAAAAATATTTCAAATTAATAATAAAGGAAAAGAGTAAATAGCGCAACAGCCATTTTGGCCCTAATACAAAGGGGAAAGAAGGGAATAATAAGATTTAGGAAATTAAGTAATGGAGGAAACATAATAAAGGAAAGATGGAAACTTATGGTAAAAAGTGAGGTCAACATAGTAAGGAATATGCAATTAAGAACCTTCTAATTTGAGCTAATTTAGCAACATCATTTTTGGGAAAGTATTTAAAACATGTAAGGGGATCTAGGAACACCTAGGAGTAAATTTAGGAGCAATTCTAGGTGGGTGAGGGAATTGATG
>SNQJ01S0036418.1:0-10022 GCA_010110895.2 Picea sitchensis
GATGAAGAAAAACAACAGTTCATGAAGCAAAATAATGAACTGATACCTGAATCTTGACTTCAGACTCTTCATCTTTTATCAACAGGATCCTCCCCAGTGGAGTCTTTGAATGTGGAGTCGCCAGATAGAAAATTACAACCAAGTGAATGTCCAGGCTTTGTCTATCATCAAAGTTGGATCTGTGTTGTGTCCCAAGGAAGTTGAGCTTCAATCTCCTCTCCCCGGCAACGACGCCATTTTGTTATCACTCCAAGAAACCTTTTGTGGTTGTAGACCAAAGGTGCTTGGTAACTTAATAAATTATGAATAATTAAAGTGTTTGGGACAGTAGGATAACTAAGAAGGTTGTATGATGGACAACTAATCATATGTTCAAATGAGGCAATGCTTTTAGATACCAAATATTAGTAACAGTAATGAAATAAAGTGTGAAGAACACCATTCAAGATGACCAAATACATAAATATGCAGGGTCATACGAGATAGCAGGAAATCATTTGATTCATACTCATGAGCCACACAAGAAGATGACAGTTCTCAATGGCTAAACTGAAATGAATCAAATTACAGACTAAAGATGTATATGAGAAAAATTGATATAAGTAACAAAAGAAAACTGTCCTTTGTATTAAGAGAAGCAGACAATTACATAGCCAAAAAATTTGTATCCCGAATTCTCCCCCTACATTCATCTCCCTTCTGTAGTTTTATAGTTTAACCATTCAGTTATTAGATCCTAAAACTATGGATTTGAATTTCCAGAAATAGTAAACAAAAATAAGGAATGGATCCTCAAATAAAGTAAATCTTTATCTACTGGCCCTCAAAATATGGTTGAAATCTGATGATGTGTAGCTCAGCCTCCCAAGGCTCTCTGAAATTCGAATTATGTGAGGTGGCTCCCAAAACCCTGAAATTTTGCCTCTTTTAAAGATGGTAAATGACATTTGTACACATTTTCTTCTCTTCATTTTCCAAAAGTGGTTGATTAAACAGACTTGATAAATCATTAATAAAGCCTTATATGAGGTTTCAATTCATTCTCCTGCAAAAAATTACGATTTGGGTGAAAATCGTAACTTTCTGTCCGTGACAAGCTTTCCACAGCGCATAGCCCGTGAAAAACGCTCCTTAGCTGCGGAAAGGCGGCACTTTCAACAGCTAACGGGTCATAAAATATCGATTTGCGCTGTTGAAAGCGGGCAGATTTTCAAAATCGAATTTCTCGGTCATAGAAAATCTGTTTTTCATGTATGAATAGTCGATCGACATCTAGAGAATCTAAGCTTTCCAATGGTGTTTTCAGATATTCATTTGGATCTTAGGAAAGGATTTAAAAGTTCCCTGAAAGTTTAAGTATCGTTCTTTCCATTTGCAATTCAAAACCCTAAACGGTCCTTTGTGAACAATGTCTGATATGGAACCAAAGTTTTGATTTGATGTTGCCAGCCCAGGAGTACAGCCTCTGTACCTGAGCCACTAAACTCGAACTTGCCATCCCTGATGCTATGATTTTAGAGCGTGAGTTTCTGAGCCGGATCCGAGATGTAATCCGACTGGGACGTGAAACTCGAGTTGAAATGATTACCCACTTCCACCAGCGTGTCTTTTCTGATCGCAAGTTGATTTGATTTTGAAACGTGGATAAGCGCATGTGATTCCCACTTTCTCCAACCAACGGCCCGTGTAAAACGCCCCTCAGCTGTAGAAACTTACCACTTTCACCAGCGCATTATCCTGCACGAACTGCTCCTTAGCTATTTAAAGCTTTCACTTTCCTCAGCGCGCCACCATGTGAGAACTTATCCTTAGCTGTTGGAAGTCTTCACTTTCACCAGGGGATGACCCTGTGGAAAACCCCCGTTAGCTGCGGAAAGTCTTCACTTTCCTCAGCGCATGACCTTTTAAGAACTGCTCCATAGCTGCGAAAAGCATGCACTTTCAACAGCGCACGACCTTGTAAAGACCGCTCCATAGCTGCGGAAAGCATGTACTTTCAACAGCGCAGGACCTTGTAAAGACCGCTCCATAGCTGTGGAAAGCATGCACTTTCAACTATGCACGACCCGCGAAACTGATTGTTGGACATTTTGAAATTCACCACTTTCAACAGCGCACAAACTTATGAGAAGCACTCCTTAGTTGTTGAAAGTCACCACTTTCCACAGCTAACACTCAACTTTTGGACACACGTTAGCTGTTGAAAGTGAATTATGCAAATTTTGAAAAGAAGACTTTATGGATCATATTATTTTCTAAGACAAAAACCAAAAACTTAGTTTTGCAACTAAAAAGACTCAAAAATGAATTGAGGCAACTATCGATAGCCATGCTATCCACCACAAAACTCGACTAAAAGGACGGTTTTATTTTGAGAGATAACACCCGTGTTATACTACCAAATACATGGAAGTGACTTACATCTGGTTTAATTTTAGTCCAAGCTTCTTTCGATGTTATATTTTAAGAGGCTTTGTGGGAATGAGATTTATTATGCAGTTAGCACAGTTGATTGCTTCCACCCAATACTTTAGACTTAATGCATTAGATTGGATCATACAATTACCCATTTCTTTTAATGTGCGGTTCTTTCTCTCAACACTAGTACATTTGGGTCAAATTCTGACGGTGTGTTCGATGCAATTGCCACTTTATATTATCGGGAGAACGACAAACAACGGACCCCCTCAAACGTCATTTCACATGACTTCGATTTTCCAACGACACATATTTTGTCTTTATTGCGACGTTTCATGTGGACACGTGTCATCTCGGATTTGACTGTCCAAACCCCATATAGTCATTGTAAGACCGACGTCTTGGAGGTGGAAATACCAACGTCTTGGATGTGGCAAGAGAGATGTCTTTAACATGGCAAGAGTGACTTCTTGGAGGTGGTAAGAGAGACGTCTTGAATGTGGCAAGAGCGACGTCTTGGACCATGGAAAGAGCAAAGTCTTGGAGGTGGAAAGAGTGGCGTCTTAGAGGTGGCAAGAGTGACGTCTTGGAGGTGGAAAGAGAGACGTTAAGAGGTATCAGCTTCGATGTGGTTGCTATGGGAGTGACACTCTTGGAGGTGGAAAGAGAGACATATTGGAGGTGGCAAGAGAGACATCTTGGACGTGGCAAGAGAGACGTTAAGAGGTATCATCTCTGACGTGGTTTCTATGGGAGATACACTCCAAGACGTCGCAATAGAGACTGTGTTGTATGTATTTAAAAAAAAAAATACAATATCAATACTGAGAGGAACAGGTACATTAACATGTTAGAAAGTAATGGATGTGCTCGTTTAACCATAGACAATATAGCAATATTATCACCCAACCATAGGCCGAAGCCACCCCCGAGCACCTTAACCTTGATAGAGAATCATTATGGAAGCAAACCCTAGGCTAGATAGCCAAACAAAGGTGATGCACCTTTTCCCAAGGATAGTGCACCAAACAAGAGTAACAAGAGTTGGTAATAGAGTCCAAACCATAACCAAGAGAGAGTCCAAGCCAAAACTGAAATCTGCTAGTTGCAGCAACTGCAACAGCAGCTCTTCTCCAAACTTGCGCACAAACTGGCCATTTGTAGTGCGCACACATGTGCTTCTGTAGTTATGAGAATACTGGCCAGAATGAAGACTGGCCTCCTGTATTTATACTATTTCTGGCAGACTGACTGGGTTGACTTCTCGTTCTAGGTGCTAATTTAACCAGTATATAACATTTCCTTTAGCCGACTTCTTCTCTTGGAGGCTAATAACCAAATACAAATTATTCTCTTGAGTCGACTTGTCTTCTAGGGTTACTAGCCAACTAATTAGAGTTTCTTGTTGCTTCCTGAAATATTCTATACTCGTCAGTTTTACACATGGAGGTAAATACCTCTTGTAGCTTCCATAATATCAACAAGATCTTCAACTTGTAACCCCAATTGCCATTTAGGGCCAATCTGCATTTAATCCCAAATTGTCAAGGTTTAAGAGCTTAATATTATCTCCTCCAATGGATTGTTGCATCATTTTATGTTTCCAAATCACTTGGGCAGAGAGATCAAGCTACCAAATGATTCCTTGAATCAACGTATCATCCCATTAAAGCCCAAGTAAAGAAGGTTGATTTATCTTAAGTTTTCTTTGCAGGGTTTCATCGTCGGATATGAATAAAATCATTCACCTCAAGGATCATTTTTTGCCTTAGGTGTGTCCAGTTGTCAAATAACCTACTGAAACTTCCCAAGCAATCCATCATTTATCCAAATCTTTACCTCTGTCAATCATCATTCGATATCTTTTTCTGCAGAGGTTTACAATGGGTAAGTAGGGTTTTCTTTAGAGTGGGTTTGATAGAATCATCTTAAGTTCCCTTTGAACACATCCAAATCTGTAGCATCACTTTCAAATTTTCGTGTCTTAAGTGCCGAGTTCAAAACTATTACAGTGCATTTGTAGCAGCCCTAGACACCATTAATATCATTTCTCGATCTGATCTTAGTTCCACTGTGCCAAACACTCACATAGTTTATATGAACATGACTTATTTCCTATTGCATGAATCGATCTCAATAATATTTAGCCGAGGGTTGACACGAGTCACAAGTTCATCAATGAAATATTTTCTTTACCCCTTTAACAAATGTTCCCTCTCATCTTCCATCCAATCTTTGTCAAACCAAAATATTGTAGACAAAGCGACAGACAAACATTTGTTCATTGGACTATCTTTTAGAAATATTGTGAAGACTTTTCTTGCCAAACCTTTTAGCCACCCAAATTTCCTCAAAGTTTGATTTAAACTGTCATATTGTTTAAGGATCCTGAGGTTCAAAAGGGTCACAGTGGACCACTCTAGTATACCAATCATTTCGCACCTCTTTTGATAACATTTCAGTTAAGGGATTGTTGAAGTGTATTAGTTACATCAGTGTTTGTTAAAAATAAATCATGTCATTGTATCATTGGCATCATTTGAAGGATCAAAATATGTTCATCAGTTCAGTTTTTGTTTTCATACAGATCAGTGACCTAATCCTTTGATTCCTTATTTTTGTTTTTCACAGGACGGATTGCTATCAAGTTTAGTCTATGATACCGAGTTTTTCTTTTGGGATTGGGCTAAGGTTTTGGTGTCTGCTTCACAACTATCACATCCTTTTATTACAACATTAGAATACATTTCCAATGGCTCATTATATTACACATATACTTTTGGGTTCACTATCAATATTTGCCAATATATTGAGGGTGTTTGTGTCAACACTCTGAATTAAGGGGTTTGTTATCAGTAACAACTTATATGTGTTAACCAACATTCTTGTGGAGGAAGAAAATGTTATAGTCTACATAATTCACAACAGAATATCCTTGGCCTGTGATTGATTTATTGATGAATATCTTGAAATTTTTACTATGGTACATTAGGCATTTCGAAATTGAAGAGAACTTGCATTGTTTCTTGTGTTTAAAAAGAAAATACATTCATAGTGAACATTGAAAGTTGGTTGCAAGTAACTTATTGGAAAAAAAAATTGATGATGCCATATATGTTTCACTAAACATTGTAAAAATAACTTTACACATATAAACATCAAGAATCATTATCTTTCACAAAGCACAAAAATACCACAACCTTGAGTAATCAATAGCCTCAAACACACTTAACCTTAAAATTTACTAGACATTTTCTGTTTATAGAAAACCAACATTTAGACTAGGGCATAGGGACTTGGTTGTAGGGTGGACAGTAAATTCTCCAGGGCCATAAACCAACTAAAAGTTATTAGGGTGTGCAAAATCCAATAGTAGAATGAGGTGACATGAAAGCTCCTCTAACACAAGATTTCAGCACAAGGTTGCACTCAAAGCAAGTGGGGAAGATATCCCCTCTTTGTGTGTTCTAGTGTTTGTGAGATCACTTGGAGTACTATATGTATAGGGAGTTTGGAAGTGAGAGGCCCCCTAGGTGGAATCACTTTTGAAATTTAGAGCTTTGTTTCCCTGCCCGACCTACGATTGTTCTACCCAAATCCTGAATGTGATGTGGTAACTAGTTTCCTTATTGATTTCCTAGATTTTAAGTGTGTTATGTGATACCATATATAGTCCTTACTTGAATTATGTCTCAGAACTACAACTGATAGGATTTGATATATTTACATGGGATCCCCCCATTGGCTCAATCATTCCAAGCCTAAAGGAGGAGTAAGTCATATAGGTGACAGCTAGTGACCCACTTAATAGTTTCCTTAGGCTTTCCCTCGCACTAAAGGTTGGGATTTTTCTTTCGGGAGTGTATAAGAGATAAAAAGACCCAATAATATTTGAAATTTGTGGTGCTCTACAAGATATTTATTTAGTGGAACAATATTTAAGGCTATATACAAGCCAAGGTAGCTAGCTCTAGTGCTAAAATTCCAAAAATAGTGCAAACAAGAAGCAATTTTGTTGAAATTTTAAAGAACTTTGATGTCCTTAAGACAATCTTACATTATAAATTTTTTATTTCTCTACTAGATGGTTTGATCACAATCCCCTTTCAAAACAAAATCATTCATTTTTGTTAAAAAAAATGTGAAATCACTATTAGACGACTTAAAGGGATCCATCCCATTATGCCCTTTACAATAACTGAATAGACTACAAGAATTCAACACATTTGAACATTGATATAAATATAACTTCAACTTCATAGCTTTATAGTGGAAGGAAACTCAAAAGAAAACATTAGGTTGTTAAATATGTTGATGCAAGTTGGTGGAACTTGATTATGATACATAAGTGATCATTGGGTTGTTGGAGGAAGTTGAATCCACTCATCTCCACAAACTCAAAATACCTGCAACTTTCTCCATCCTAAATAGAATGGAACTTTCACTTAAAGAGCTCATAGAAATGACCCTCATGCATATTAGGCAAGCATGGAATGTGGTTACCAGTAGAATTACCAATGGAATTAACTCTAAAGGATCTGTTTATGCAATAAGTTAGGAGACCTACCATTCTCAACCGTGAAGTTGAGTTGTGAAGAGTTGCTAAATAAGTCCAACCTCACTCATAAGCTATGATAACGTTGGCTATATGGCTATATCCTCATCAATAAAAAGGAATAATGATCGTTGCACCTAGATCCAACATCTTGCAGACCTGCCATTCTTGACCTTGAAGTAGAGTGTGAAGTCTGGCCTTGCTCGTAGGCTATAAGGTAATGGTGGGAAATATGACTAAATCCTTGTTAATAAAAAGAAACAATGATTGTTACACCCAACTCCAACACCATGGAGGACCATCCAAAACCCAATGATATGCACCTTCAACATCTCAAGGAATACCTCAATAGCATAAATGAAGGCCACAATGCACGGCTATTTCTATAGAGGGATAAGTTCTTAACTTTTGAATGACATATTTCATATGTGGAAAAACAAACAAGTATAAGCCACCAAAAATAATAGATGTTAGGATTTGGTTTATCATCTATCGAGTAGGGAAATCATGCGTGCTCATCAATCTACTAGACCTTTTTATGATAAAAGTGAAAAAGAGAATCATCCTTGATATGCAATGGAGAACCTTATTTCATTTCTTGTGTCAGTGGTTAAATGATACAAACACATAAACACAATTACAACCTCCATACAACCTCAAACACGGAAAATCCAATCACCATGAAGGATATTAAATTGCCTTTTAACTATCTATTTTAATGTATTTTTTCAATTCTCAATATTATTAAAATTGTATAGCAGGATTTAAAAAAAGCCTTTTATCTCGTTTTTTATAGAAATTCATGGCACAGATGCATTCTCCAAACAAACTCAAACACAAAAACCCAATTACAATGTAGCATATTACATTGTCCTTTAACTATCTATCTACTTTAATATTTTTTTTTCAACTTCTAATGTTGTTAAATTGTATAGCAGGACATCCAACCAGTTGACAATTTTTTTTGTTTTATTTGTAAATAAGGCGTGGTGAGAAGCTAGAAGATTCCTACTATCCCATATTTGTAAATAAATGTTTATTTTGTAATAAAAAGAAGCAACTTCTAAGTTTAATTTGACTCCATCTTGTCTATGTGTGATGTGGCTACATTTTTTCTTTTTTTTTTCTCCAGAAATCTTTAAAAAGACATGAGTAATTTTTATCAAACAATTGTGCTTTTAGAATTTCATTGGGACATAAAAGGAAATTTTGGAAAAGTAGTGAGTGAAATAATGGCCACTGACAGAGAATACACGCTAGCAACAACCATTGTTACAAGTAGGCAAGTCCTCAAAAATGAAAGCTCACAATATTCCTAAACATGGAACTCAAACATCAAATTCAATGTCAACAAATAATTCATGTGTTAGGGCTCATGAGATAAATCCAAATTTGATACTGTAAACCGCACTTAGCCATTGCTAAATAAGTGGATGATTCTTAAGGAAAGAAAGTTGACAGAGTGCATAACACACAATATTTTATCACTCAAACCTCATACAAACAAAGACTACACAGCAATGCCCAAACTAAGCTATTTGGCATACCCCTGTTGTCCACTTCATTGGTGGAGATGACATCTTTTGTTGCTACGGGTTATTTTTCCCTTAATTCATTGCATAGAATCCTTAGTCATTCCCTGAGCTACATGGGCCATGTGTTTTATGATCGTCTCAATCGATTGTCGAGTATTATTCAGGGCTTCTCCTGTAATGGGAACGGCAGCCAGCTTGTCCATTAATCTCTCTTTCATATGAAATAAGCTTCTCCTGATATTTGCAGCATATCCTTTGGAGGCTTCCAGAACACCAAACCCCTTGTTCCACAGCTGCAAGTGCTCTATCTTGTCCCCATAATCCTTACCATTAGTTTGAGCCTTTGCATGTCCATTAACGACTTCTTCATCCCCATTTTCATCATTTAAACCTTTCTTCGGACTCTAAATATAAACCCCATTCTGCAGAGCATACAGATTACCTTTTTTATCTTGTCTAACAAAGTTTAATATACATTAATTTCTATAAATGAAAACTATCTTAAGTGAAATATTCTACATGTTGATCCATGATATTTAAGCATCAAGATGCATATAATAGAGCTAAAACTGCATGAATAAAATTGGCAGTCCAACAAATAAAACCCTACAAGACATCAGGCCTGAATAGAAGAGTGTGATGCAGCCACTCAACTCCATTCGATGCAAAAATTTTCAAGAAATAATGGCCTAGTATCCCTTGCCCACGTTGCCAACATTATCATCATAGCCAAAGTCATCTTTAGTTCCGCCTGTTCTAGTGCCCTCAGATGTTCCATCATACCCAACACCCGAACTCTGATTGTAGCTACCACCACTTGCATTCCCATCATTTTGGCTATAGCCTGTTAGTTTTAACTCGATTCTAAAATATGCGGAATAAAAACTTCTTCAAAAGAATCGAAATTTAGATGCCAAATGGATCATACCTCCAGCCATTGATGCTGCTTGAGTTTGATTAATTGTTGTAGAAGTTTTCCCAGTTCCACACTAATTTTGCTTTCAGTATGGCACTTCCAAGATCTGCTCACTTTGATTGATGGTGTAAGACTGAAGGGAAATTGAATGAATTAAGCAAGCTTGGGGACCAAATAGAAGTGTTTATAGCCAAGCTTCCATCAAGCTTCTATTGGCTATGTGTTAATTGTTCCACATTAATTTAGTTAGAGAACCATAGATGGAGTAATGGACCATTCCAGAAGCTCCCAAGAAGAAAACAGTTCTGGTTGGTTTCCGAACGAGCTGTGGCAGTTGAATACAATTCGAGTTGGTTTCCGAATGAACTGTCGGTGGTTCAATACAGTTAAGGGAGCAGCAGTTCAATACGGTTAAGGCGGTTCCGGTTGGTCGAACGAGATGACGGACTAACGGTGGTTAAGGGAGCTTACATTCTCCCACTTGGTCCATACTTCCAATCTTAATGTCTCATCTTAAAACCTATTGATAATCTGTATTAAGTAATAGATACATGAATCATGGCGATAAGTCCTCTTATGACGAGTATTATCTTCCATG